>CABHPR010153588.1:19261-52026 GCA_902168415.1 Peromyscus melanophrys | reverse complement strand
ATATATATGTTAAAAGGGGAACTGCTCCTAAATAACTAATGGATTAGAGAAGAAATACAATGAAAATTATAAAATATTTAGCGCTGGATGACAAGAATCAAGTACACATCAACACTTGGGGAATAGAGTTGAAGTTGAACTAGGTCCATTATAGTACTGGAAGCACTTTTTTAAAAGGGTAATTAAAAATGAATAAGTTGCAGATTCAACTCAAGAATCTTGGAGAAGAGAAAGAGTATGACTCCCAAGAATGACAACAAACACTGTGAGTAAAAGCTTAAATGAATGAAACAGAGAAAATTCAAGGAATTCAGAAAATTATAAACCTGCTTCTCAAACTACTGTGATGTACTGAAGCTAACCCAGGAAAAGAGACAGACAGTTGAGCAGTAAGAGCTAAACCAACGGTGAAAATGATAGAAATATATAAAGGACTTTAAATTATTGTTCAATTTATATGAACATTTGTCAATAAATTCTTAATGGAGAGGAGTGACAATTTCATGCAAAGAAATTTTGAATTTTTACAAATCAAGAATTATTAGAGAAATTAACTTGATTATTTATCAATATCCTATCATCTCACTTCTCTCTAAAGTCTATCACCAATAAACATTCTATAATCATCTATATCACAAGTATATACTGAGGGCCTAATATGTTTCTGACACTGTTCTAAGCACTTATATTCATCCATGAATGAATCAACACACCCTCTATTAATGGGTTTGCAATTCTAGTAAGAGGAGACGGTAAGCTATAAAGTGTGAGTAAACTGTGCCATATGCCACAAGTTCATGATGGTGATAGTGGTGGTGGTGGTGGTAGTGATGGGGTGATGGTGTAGTGATAAGAGGTAGATCAGGTCAAGGGGACTACTGAAGGAAAGACTGAGACTGACTGTTGGGGAAATGAGGTAAGTGTGAGCAAATGGTTTGCTTGAGATCTTTGACATCATGTTAGACTAACCCTGCCTGCTAGGGTGGTGAGTGTTAGGATGGATGAGACTAGACAGCATGAGCAGAAGAAAGAGCCTAATCCAAAGCTCACTATAGGCAGGTACTCTGTGCACAGCAAAGGCAATTCTTGAGTTCATGTGATTTCAGAAGCTGGGGAGGGGGTTGGGGCGGGGGTCAAACAGCAGATGAGGAAAACTTGCAAAAAGAATTTTACTGGTAAATTTTCTCTAAACTGCAGTGAAGAGATAATCTTTCAAACCAGTTTCAGAGAATAGAAAAAGTGGTTGAAAAAACACTCAACTTCTTTTTCATAAGACTGATTTAATCTTGACACCAAAATTAGATAAGTAGAGAAGTAGATAATTATAGGCCGATCATACTTATGAACATAGATGAAAAAATCCTAATACAATATTGGCAAATCAAATCTAGCAGTGTGTCTAGATTTAATCTTGCCGAAGAAAAGATTTTCTTGAAAATGTAAGGCTGGTGCAAAAGCAGAAAAAATTCAGTGCAATGTATTAATAAAGAATAAAAGATAAAAATCAGTTTAATAGATTATCAAGGTAGACAGGACAGACATAACACATGTCCTAGCCGAGGTGGACTTCCTTCCACTATGGAGAATATGACTTCCCCATTGTTGGCAGCAGAGAGATGCCCATGGAGGGCTCCTAGGTATTAGCCTTTTTTGAGAATTGTCCCTTGATACAAGGAGTTGCTTTGCCTGAATCTAAATTTCTCCAATGTAGTAGCTGCTACTGTTGGGTTGAGGTAGTAGTGTCACTCAGGTTCAGCACTATGTTTGGGCCTATCATAGCCTCAGAACTCTCCAGGGGTACCACTGAGGCCCAGCCATATGTTAGGGGCTATCCTGGCCCCAGAACTCTCTGACAGAGAGATTGAATCTCCTATTGCACCTTTAGTACAATTAAATCTTCCCTAAGTAAAATCCCCTTCCTTCCCCCTTGTAAGAGCTGTCCTGAGGGCATATTTCAAACACCTATATACTCAGAACTCTAAAAGTTTATTTCCCTGCTCTGACCTAAGACATGTACTTTTATTTTCAATCTAGCATTTTATATTATAGTACATCCAAAAAAAAGAAGAAGAAGAAGAAGAAAAGAAAGATTGTCTTTCTTAGAAGACAAAGCAAGTTGACTAAATAGAAGGCTTACATTCACAGTTCCTGCCATGTGTACTATCATGTGCTATGGACTAGCCTTGAACAACAACATGATGTCAGTTCAACACTAAGTTTCCCACCAGCTGAAAGATCCTACCTTGCAGCATCTGACTATGACAAGGCTGTGTATATGATAAGGATTCTCTCGAGCTCATATACAGGTCGCTGAGAACCAGAGGTGGAAATGGAATTTCATCACCCATTATTGTACCTAATAACCAGACTTTTTCTTTCGGGTGGGAAGTGGTTCCAGTGGTTCTGGACACTCCCGTTTTAGAGAAGGATGAAGTACTTTTGCAAGAGGAGATAGTGAATTCTTTAGGGAAATAGAATTTGAGTGTGCCATTTTGCCTGTTTAGATCCCCCTTAAATCAGCCACAAGGTACTGAAAGTGCTGCCTTAGAGTGAGGAACCTTGATCTACCAAGGTAAACTAACATTGGCTCTTATGATATCATCTAAGTTTTTTCTAAATGTGTTTCTTTTCCTTGTGACATAAGGAGAAGACGTCCCATTCACTGGTGAATGATCTTAAGCCAATGAATAACCTAAGTTATGCCAAATTACTTTTATTAAGTCGGGCTCTCCCATAACCCAGGCTGATGTCAAGGTTTCAATGTAGCTAAGGATGACCTTGAACTTCTGATCTCATGGCATCTATCTCCTGAGTGCTGGAAATACAGGCCTATGTCACAATGCCAAGTTTACACAATGCTGGAGATCAAACTCCTTGGCTCATGCATGATAGACAACAGCACTCTAACAAGCTGCTTCCCCAAGCCTTGCTTTGCTTCATTTTTCATGTTTCACTCACCGTGGAAAATTCTGTTAGTTTGGCTCCGCCACCAAGCAGGTTCTCTTAAAGTCTTAAAGACTATGATAAAGACATCTTTGCTGCTGGCTCAAGTCAATTGTATGGTATGAGTAAGATTTTGTGTGTGTGTGTGTGTGTGTGTGTGTGTGTGTGTGTGTGTGTGTCCGCTACCTAATGAGAGCAGGTAAAACAACTTAAACCTAGGGGATAAAGTTATTCACTATTATTAAAAATATAACTGGAGGCCAGAGCAGCATCATGTAAGCAAGACTGACAAAGGCTAAGAGCTTCAGAGATTAAGTCCAATTATCTCCTTGGGTAAAGGGCTCACATCACACATATTGTCACTTGAGAGCAACAGTACTGTGCAGCAGAAAGTAGATGCCACATAGCTCTGTTGCAGGTGTAGAAATAAGGTCTGCAGCACCTTGTGTTACACATGTTTCAAACGTCTTTGTTTTTATCATGACTATTGTGGGAGGGACGCATACCGGGGGAGGTGAGAGGCAACTTCCAGAAGATTGTTCTTGACCTCTGCTTTGTTCAGTCTCCCTTGCTGTTTTTGCTGCCATTCTGCAGTCAGTACTTCAGACTAGCTGGCCCAGGTGATTACCAGTGTCTCCTTCCCATCTCTCCATAGGAGTGCTAGGATTACAGATGCACGCCACCACACTTGGCATTTTTATATGGGTGGAGGGGTCGAGTTCAAGTCACCAGGCTTGCTAGGCAAGTGCTTTTACCCATTGAATCATCTTACCAACCCTATGTACACGTATCCGATTAAGTTGTGATGCGTGAGGATATGTCAAGAAACTACACACTTATGAATACTAAGGCAGTGATTTTTTTTAATAATTTATTTATTTTTATTTTATGAGCATTGTGGTGTTTTCCCTGCATGTATGTCTATGTGAGTGTGTTGATCCCCTGGAACTGGAGTTACAGACTGCTGCCATGTGGGTGCTGGGAATTAAACCTGGGTCCTCTGGAAGAGCAGCCAGTGTTCTTAACTGCTGAGCTATCTCTCCGGCAGTGGATTTTGTAAACAATTGTTATCCAGAAATCTTGAACTCTGAGTAGAGCATAAGACTTTTGGGGAAACAGTGATTTTTTTCATTTCTATTTCTGGAAGGGATAATTTCCACATGTTGAGAAGGAATGTTTTAGTATGCTTATTTTTAATATCGTTGGGAAATTTAAATATAGAAGAGGGTCATGTCATAAAGTTAGGTCAGGCAAGGGGTATTTGTGGCTGTTTGTGTTTGTGTTGCATATAAGCATGTGTGTGCTTATGAACATCCTTTGTTTGGAGAATTTCTACACTGGGGATCCTGTCCCTCCAAATAGAAGCAAGAGCCAAGGTTCACAAAATTCTCTATAGAACCATAGGAATGTGGGTTCAGTCCTCAGTATCACTGTATGGAGATTGCAGAATCCAGGGTAAGGAACTAAATTGGCAAGAACTGAAAAAGATTATGGAATGGCCCCATTGGTGGTGACAACACATTGATGGTGGTTGTAATCATCGAAATTTAACTATCCAGTCCTCTGAGTGACTACATGAACCATTTCAAATTATCTACTAAATTTGTTTTATGTGTAAGTAGAATCGATAATGCTGTCTGCAAATGAGAATACTGGCTGGATCATGTTCGCACAGACTCACATACAAGGGAAACAGAATAGTTAGTGCCCATGTTGTCAGCTGCTCATCTTTAATCATAATAAGAAAAGTGAAACCTAAAGTAACAATAAAATATCACTTCACACTCGCCTGTTTATTAAAGTGCTAGATAATCCCATGTGCTGCAAGAACATATAGAAATAACAACTGAGCTGGGGGAAATGGCTCAACAGTAAAAACCATTCACCAGGCAAACAAGGTAACAGGAATCCATACCCCAGATCCCTTATAACTGGTGAGTAGACATGGCTTACCTATAATTCCTGCCTCAGAAAGTGGAGACAGAGAATGCCCGGAACAAACAGGTTAGTGAGACAAGCCATATCTGTGAGCTCTGGGTTTGATTGAGAGACCTGCTTCAAAGAATAAGGCTAAATAGTGATCCAGAAAGATTCTTATCATCCGTCTTAGACTTGCACACACATTTCACACTCACACACTTGCATACACATGCACGCATACCACACAAACACACACTTTGTGAGCTTTGTATAATCATTCGAAGAAAAAATTGCCTAGAAAAGATTAAAGGGATTCAGTTATTTTAATTCTAGATAGGCTTTCCAAGCTCTCTCTCCAATAAACACAACAAACTTGAACAAATACATTTTATTCCTCAATGTAGTATTTCAAAGACAGATGATGCTTAAAGAAATTGTGGGATAGGTAATAGTATTCTAAACTTATCTAACAAGAACCATCTAAACAAATTCAAATGCATATTTGGAATTAAAGTATAAATTATAAATTTATAACACTTAAAGTTTTATTCTGTATATATGGCGTTTTAGAACAAACACAAGAACAGATAGAAAAGTAACATTAAAACCTCAGTATAATACATGATATATAAACTTGCTTTTCAGCCTAAGAAGCATGTACAAGTTAGTTGAATATAGCTTTCTACTTTTTTGTATGTTTGAAATATGTTGATATATTGACATTTTACTAAAGGAAACAGCTGCTTCTTTAGTGTCTTCAACTTCTAATGTAGATCACTTTATGAATAACATTGTAGATCTGTTATCAGTCTAAACAAAGCTTTGGAATTTGGGGGTCCATAGATTTCACCAGAAGACAAAATTCTGATCTAAAATCTTACAAATGTACTTTCCTATCTTAGATGTCAGTTTTGAAGTCATCACAGGGGTAGTGGATCTCATCTGAGTACTCATTTAAGATTTGGACCCTCAGGAAGCCCATTCAGAGGTGGGGACTTCTGATACAAAGACAATCCATTCTGGTGTTCATCCTACATTTTAGTATGCTGGTAGGCTTTCACTTACATTGATGGATTAATTATACTATTTTTGAGTGACTATAATTATAGTGGGCAACATGAGTTTTATATATTCATATCTGTAGTAAACTGATTGCCACAGTTGGATAAATTACATATGGCTCACCACACATGATTACTTTGCATATGTTGAGTTTTAATAGCACTAAAAGTTCCAACTAACCAATACTCAACACATGAGCATGAGCTATTGTCAGCCAGCCATTCATTAAAACTTTAGACTTTGACTCTAAAAATAGCCTCAGTGCAGTATGGAGACCAACTAACACTGAGCTCACAAATAATACACACATGGCTGACTTCTCTGTAAAGGCCATGACTTTGGTCAAGTGCCCTGAAAAAGGATCAAAAAGATAATCAATGTAGATATCTGAACTAAAGAGATGATACCATAGGGAAACTGAGAAGATTCATAACTGTACAAACACAAAATAGTCACAATTTCTGATTGATCATGATTTGTGTTAAGTTTTATCCTCACAGAACCCTTTTGGCAATGGCAGGGGTCCAACAGATCATCCCATTTCACATTCGAAACACAAACACACACACACACACACACACACAGAGAGAGAGAGAGAGAGAGAGAGAGAGAGAGCGAGCGCGAGAGAGCTTTGTCCATCAGACTGGTCTCAAACTCATGATCCTTGTGCCTTTCCCAAGTGCTGAGCTTACAAGCGTGTGTCCCCATGGCCAGTGCCAGGGATGTATCTGACAAGTTAACTGCATCACTGGTATTGCGGCATTTTTTGATAGATGGAGACTCACAGTGTACATTAGCTGTAAGTACAAGATCTGCAAAGTAGAGTGGACACTCGTACAGCAAAGGCTCTGCAAAAATATCAGATGTCACTGTACGAACTCCAGTTTCCTTTGAGAATTTTTGTTTGGAGTTCTTCTTTTCCTTCCTCTTTTTCTTATAGATCTGTGATTCTAGTTCCTCTCAGCCAAGTGCTTGTGAGCTGTCAGAAGTCATCAGAGAAGCCTTTGCAGCATCTCTGTTCACTCCTGGGTACCAACTGAGATTTCTCCTCATACTCTGCAGTATTCTTGTCCATCCCCCCACTTTCATATTCGCCTCTGCGCATTTTTGTCCTCCTCCTCTAGCTCAGTGTCTTTTGTATTTTGGTTTCAATTATGACTCAAGACGCTGTTTTCCCTAAGGAAATTGTGGAATGTCTAATGAAAAGCCAAGTTTCTCACAGTATCACATGGATTATAATACTTGCAAGAGAACCCATCTTCAAGTCCTTGTGGTCAAAAATAAGTTTCTGCCACTTCCTTCATTTTCTCATTACAACCACAGTTTTGTCATGGAAAGCTGGAACCATAAAACCAATAGCAGCATCCAGAATGCTAATTTCTCTCAAACACATCACCAATATTTAAATATGAATCTGTGTCCATTGTTCATTGATATATGTAACATAGTGCTTTAGGATTAGTGAATTTGCTACTTGTACTTAAAGTAACTCAGACAGGCAAAATCTCAGAAGTCCATGAAGTCAAACTGTATTTAACTTCTCCCCTTACAAAAGAGTGTAAGTCGTGGTCATGGAGCAGAGATGGTATCTAAGCAAGGCTAAGACATCAGTCAAAAAGAGTATTGTCATCTAGGGCACAGGGAAATGAGCCCACAAGAATTCTGAGAGGAGGGTCAAATTAACATGATAGATACTTTTAACTCAGTGTGAGTATGACTTCACTATCATGTTTAAACAGACTTGTATAAAATTATGCAGAATATCAGTTTCATTCTATGGGGAAAGAGTTCTCTCTTAGAGACGTTCTGTTAGATTTCCATATAGAAAAGCACAAAAAGCCTCCTGTGAGTAGTCTATTCAGCTTGGTTTATACAGTATTCCCCAAACTTTTTTGATCTCGGAACACATCTTTCAAACCATGTCTTTCAGCATTTTGAAAAGAAGAATTCTGGGTAACTCAATTGCTCTCAGGATTCAGATATCAGACAATCATATTAAAAAGTAAAAATATAAAAATTGCTCTTTTTTTTCAGTAAACTACCCACTGATTACATACATGTATCCCTGTCTCTGGTAATGAAAAATTAAATAATATACCAATAATTATATATGTGCAATTATCTCTTTATAAAATAAGTTCTGTCTATCTCTAACTCTTTTATCTTTCCTCTTTGAAAGTGTACTTAATGTTTCCTTTACATCTGGCTTCTTTGGGTATAGACTCCAGTATCTATTCCCTTCAAAATGTTATAGCATTAGTGATTGAGACTTATGAAATATTAATTTAAATTACAATAAAGACTAAAGGCCTCTTATTTTCTAACTCTGTGTCAAAAGACATCAAAATCACTGATTGAAACAAGGTAAGCATCTTTTCCTCTATCTCTCCTATAACTCTCCACAATGAATAATTGGCCTCCTTTTCTTGAAGCCACCTAGGGATCCAAGCTAGTAAGATGGTACACTATCTTCAAATTATTGTTTACATGGCTTTCCAAGTTGTCCCTTTACATGGAGAGAGAAAGAAAACTGGGGAGGGGGTCAGGTCCAGATAGAAGGCTATGACTAGATAACAGAGATAACATACAGTACTAATCCTGGCATGGGACTGATGGGAATTTAGTCACGTGACTATGAGTTTCCAAGAAAGTTTAGAAATGAAGTCTCTTAGTTAGTGAGCCTATCGCTAAAAGAGAAGGAAGACTGAAAGTAGACATAGGTGGTAACTTTCACCTTGTCCCTCGGGCATGCCTAACAAATTGCACTCCTTTTACCATACAGTACTTTCACTAAAAGGAAAGGCCACTCTGCTTCCTCCAGGCTACTTCTTCCACCCAAACCTCTTGGATTTCTAAGTGAGCTACAGTCCTCACCTGGTTCCAGATATGCTCTGCTGGGATGGCGTCTTTCTGTCTGCAAGGAAAGATGCATTTCCCCTTCACCACATGTTACTGTGGAAGAACAAAGCAACCCTGGAATTTCTCAGGAGAGACCTGAAAATCCAAACCTGACTTTACCAAATAATAAATCCTGGTTCTTGAGAAATGAGGAATCTCACAGCTCTAGCTATGGAGGAAATCCACAGGTTCATCACACCCTGCTCTCCACAATGAACGTCTCTGCCCACTGTGTCCTACCTTCTCTGCTATGTCTTCAAGAAGGTTCCCTCTGATGTGTCTACATCTGAAATTTGAGCTGGAAACTAAAATATAGGCTTTTCTTGGGGGTATTAAATAATTGTCTCACAGAATTTTCAGCTGATACAATGTTAAAAACCTAGAAACTTTGTAAACTAGCCCTATGTGACCTACAATTATCTAAAAATCTTAATGTCTGTTTTACAGGGCACACCAATCAATCCCTCCTCAAAGAAACCTCATCCAATATACTTTCCTATGTGCCTTCTAAATGGTGCCTTAGGGTCCAGAGAAAGTATCCAGCCCATACCTCTTTCTCTATGGACACTGGAAATTATTTTCTTAGTGACATATGAATATTATATGATATTCTGGTGAGGCTGTATTCTTTGGCTTGGCTTCTGTGAACGGCTCTTTGCAAATGCTTCGTCATCCTGAGATTCTAAAGTGTTTTTGCTTTCTTCCTGACACTACTAAAAGTCTTTCCAAGTCTTTCTTCCATTGATATTTTCCTGATTATACCTTCCTAAAAGCAGCAAGCAGTAGATGACCTACCAAAACATTCTGAATTTAGCCAGTCACTTTCCAGAGAGCCAGTTATCCATGGGCTCATGCTTTGCCTTCTAGGGTTCCATGAATGAGTTTTGCCAAGTAATTTGCTATGGCATATCAACTATTAACAGCCCCAAGGCCTGTGGTACCTATTGATTCATCAAACCACTGATTCATTATCATCTAGCTTAGGTTTTTGTTATTTTAGAATCTTAATTCTAGGTACTAAGTCTAAGTGGTTATACCAAACTCTTCTATCAAGATACATGTTTATAAAACAACATTCGTTCTCATAAAACAAGCTGTATTGGTGAGGAATTTTTGCTCTCTGAAATGAGGAAGGTCTCTGGCTAAAGGGACAGTTCCACCAACTCATCAGGTGTATCTAAAGTAACTAAACTTACTTCTATGTCTAGACAGCAGGAAGGAAAGATGAGAGTGATAAAAGACCCCATGAAATGTCCTGTCTAGATGGGTGGCCATGAACCCAGAGGGGAAGATTGTAATCTTCTTATGAACATGATAAAAATCATTATATGTAAAAAAAATGTAATATGGTACAATGATGTGATATATTCAAATGAGATACTTCAAGACTTATTATGATTTAACAGGAGATTAGTAATAAATTCCTGTCTGCTCCATTGATAATTTGTTCTTTAGTGCTACCAGCAGTATGGGGCTTTTAAAGCTGTAGCCATTTCATTGAACCTGACTAGCCCAGGAAATTAGAATCCTGGGTGCTAGTAAAGGAGGTAAAACTCTAAGAGCTTAATATATCACAAAATAAAATCAGTAATCGTATTTAGTTAAGAATATAATTTTTATACCGCAGCCACACAACAAAAAGAATGGGGAATGAGATATCTCGGCATCACGTCGGGAGACAATGGTCTGGATACTTGTTATATGATCCAATCATAGATTTTCATAATGCCCTTGACTGATATGACTTGAAAAGATTAATGAATGCTACCAAGTACAAAATAATATCATTAATTTCCTGACTTCCTCTGACTTTATGGACTTAAAACCAATGGTTAACTGTCAGTAAGACTGTGGGGACACTAACAAGTCTCATTCTACCAAATCAAAACAAAAGTCATAAAGGAAGGCTTCCGTGAAGTAATTAATTTAACTGTTATTATTTGCACATTCACAAAGCTTTTCTCCCCCCTCCAATTATTATATAACTATTAAAGCCCTTTTCCCTAAAGACTTATTTTTGTTTTACTGGGTTTGATTTTCTTTTATTTTGTGTTACTGTGATAAGAACACAACACATTACCCTCTTAAAGTTTCGAGGATATGATAAAGTATTGTCAGCAACAGGGATGATATAGTACAGTGGATTTCTTGAACACATGCCTATTATTTAGCAGCTCTCTACTTCTCCTCAGTACAGACCCCAAGGACCACAATTCTAATCTCTTACTTGACATGTTCGACAATTTTAGGTACTGTATTTTAGTGGAATCATGTAGCATTTCTCCTTCTGTGAATAGATTATTTCCTCTGCCATAATTTCTTTAAGCTTCATGCATGCCATATATTTTAGAATTTCCTTTTTGTTAGGGTTGAGTAATATTAATATATGTGTCATAGTTTATCAGTTAATCTGTCTAGCAGGCAGGTACACTCTTTCCACATCTTGACTTCTGTAAAGGGTTCTGGATGTTAGAGTTCTAATAGGAATTCAAGATCATCCAAAATCCTGATCTAAAGTCCTTTGGATGAATACCCAAAAGTAGATTTTTAGATCATATGATAATTATATTTTTAATTTATAAAAGAGTCTCCATATTCTTGACCATGGAAAATGCACTATTTTTCATTCCCACCAGCAATATACAAATGCGCTGGGTCTTCCCTATCCTTGCCATCACTTTTTTAAAAAAAATAACAGTACTGATTGTTGTAACGTGATAAAGCCATATAAACGGATTTATATATCCTGGTGAGTAGGTGCTATTGAATTTATTTTAAGAGCATGTTGGTCATTTGCTTGTCTTCTCTGGATAAGTGTCTATTCACTTGCTTTGCTCATTCTTCAATTTCTCTCACTCCATATATACATTGAGAGTTGTGTACACTAATGGTACATAAAAAGGGCACCCAGTAATCATATGCTGTGTATATTACCAATCAGTCTTTGAGAAGGATTCCAAGCATACAGAATGGGAAAGGCAGAAAGACAGAGCCTTCAGCAAAGAGTGTTAGAAACCATGGAAATCCACATAGAAAAGGAGAAAGAAAATGGGATATTATCATATGCACCAAAACCAACTCCAAATTCCAATTATCCTTAAAGTATTAAGATTCCTCTTCCCTAAAGATGTGTTAATTGTCGTACTTGATGGGGTTTTTTTTATGTTATTGCAATAAGACTGAGAACTGTAAAGTTTCAGGAATAAACAGACAAACGTAAAACCATTATGACATTGATCTTGGCAATGATTTCGCAGATATGGAACTAACAGAATCTGAAGCTGCCAGATTTTTCTATCACACCCTCCGTTTCGGTCTCTCTCTCTCCTAGAATCTATGCCATCAGCAAACTCCAGCTACTACTCCACTGGTTCTCTTCTTCCCATTACACTCAATGTCTGAAAGAGTTGGAACATTTTGTTTGTTCTCTGACCAACTCTCTGTGTCGTCTATTCTCCAGCATTCTGAAATTTTGTCTTCATTAATAGCACTTCGTCAACATGATCAGCAAACATTCTGTGTCTTGAGTCCTGTGTATATCCCTTTTTGTTCTTACGGGGTCCCCTAGTAGCCTTTATCACAGACTTACAGCTATGGGTTGGCTCTTGTACACCTCATTTCTCCTTTTCCACCTTATGTAATTTTGGTCAGTTCTCAGTTCCTTTTGCTAGCTTACCTTTACTTTCAGATATCAATATGCCTCGTGACTTACATCTTGGCTGTATCAAGTTGCCATGCAGCACATTTTCCTTAGGTAAACACATCCTTTCTTGTTATTGCAATGTCTTTCTGTGGCTTAACAATGAACAAATTACATGTCAAACCCAAGCTTCTCCTCTGGACTTCAGGGTCTTACATCCATCTGCTGGTTATTTCTTTGGCACTACAAGCTCAATATGTCCCAACAATATGGTCATTTTACCAATGTATGATTCCCTTTTAATGTCCCTCACCTCTACTTTATAAACTTAGAAATTGTTTTGGCAGAGAACTACAGAGAGTTCTCTGATACCAAACAATACCCCCCCCCACTGCACTCATCAAAAAGGAATATATTTTTCAATCATTGTCATGAAAGAGAAAGAATAATAAAGATGATTGTGGCTAACTCTTAGAAAAAATTATTTTCAGTGAACTATGTGGTATGCTAGAAATTAGTTTATATAGTAAATTACACACTAAATTAGTTTCATATTATAAAAGGGAAACAGTTTCTTTATCATTTTAAGTGCATTGATATATTTCATAAAATTGGGGAAAACAATACATAAATATTAATCATGGCTGTGAGAAATAGCAATACCACTCCTATATTTGAGCCTTAAATTCTTCCAACTTGTCAAACCAAAAATTGACCTTCATGTGTCTGTTTTTAACAGACAGTACATCAAGTTTCTCAATCTTTCTTCCCTCATAGTTGGACGAAGAGCATTTTTGATCATTTTAATTTTCAAATTTTTCTTTCACATGAAGCAATAGGTCCACCGTACTTGAGAGAAGACTTAGCAAGAGGATGTGATGGGAGACTCATAAATACCACATTTCACACATATAATTCATAAACCACAATCCTGCTCACAATTGTTTATTCAGAATCTGCTCTTTGAGCTGTGCTTGTTCCACAGTTTAAAAAAAAAAAAAAACTTAAACACAAATTAAAAACTCCACAGGGTCAAAAAGATAGATGAAAATGAAATTATTCAAGTTCTATTTCTTCATCTTTGCAACTACAGTGCTCCATGGTTTAAATGCTACCAAATATGGTAAAAATGGTGGCCGGAAATATACAACACGCCCCAAACCCAAATGAACTAATACAACCCTGAATCATTAGGAACTTGTGTGTGAAACTATGTTGACTGAAATCACACCTGGGCTGGGGTGGCAGCTGTGTAACCAGGAGAGTTGGAAATTAGCCTACTCTACTCAGTCTAGAAACGACAACTTTTATAGAGGCATTAGAGTTACATAGACAATGAAGCTTATAGTAAGTGCTGACATTACTAGAATATAAGCCAATAAAGATTATTCCAGAAAAAAATAGTGTATTGTTAGCATCAATTGTGATGTGATAAAAATATTTGTATCTCAATTTAGACAATCAACTATATAATTCTAATATTTCATACTACTCTAAATAACATAAATAATTTGGGTGTATCTAGACATGCATGTGTGCCTATATGCACACATGATTTTATAGTAGTCACCATACAAGTATATACATTTGTGAGAACTTATAGGACACTAAAATAAATATTACTATATACAAATTATATTTCAAAATTTTTAACTAAAATTTTGCTAGAGCATAATGATAATGCAGAGAAGGCCACCTGTAGTGAATTTCATCATCATTTAAAATCATTTGCAGAACACATTACTCCTTTGTTTCCTAAACGCAGGGCAGATGGTATTCACAGTCCCATTCTTCAATCATAGATGCTCTACAATTTGGCCTTTCCTTCTGACATCTTAATCTCAGAATGACAGTGGGAATAGGATCCATCCCTGGTGCATGAACTGGCTTTTTGAAGTCCATTGCCTATGGTGGGACACCTGACACAGCCTTGATGCTGGGGGAGGGGCTCGGACCTGCCTCAGCTGAATGTGCCTGGTTTTGCTGACTCCCCATGGGAGGCCACACCTTTTTGGATGAGGGGATAGGGGGGTGGATTGGAGGGAACTCTGTGGGGGAGCGGGAGGAAGGATGAGAGGGGGAATCTGTAGTTGGTATGTGGAATGAATAAAAAAATTCTTAATTAAAAAAAAGACAAAAAACAATCTCAGCAAGAGAAACAAAACCTAATCATGTATGTGTTTTATAAACTACCACATACCTTCTCTGACCACATGTATCCACTCTCATACTCTCAGGAGGCACACACAAATTTTTATATAAAGGAATTGCACAGCAACTATACATGTCAATCTAATACATGCCACACAAAGTACCCCAGGTAAGCATGGAGAGGAGGTTCATTGTATCACACAGCTGCTTAAATTCGTTGAATAATTTTGCAATTGTTCTTAAAGTTAAAATTCTAACCATGACCTATATATGCTACATGACCAGGTCACTCTCCACCCAGCCCTTTCTTCTCCTTGCTCTCTGCTCTCTATCCACAATAACTAGTCCTTTTCCTTCCCTTTCAACCACACACTCTTACTACCTCCACATTCATCAGCTGGACCAGGAAGCCATGGATATGAACACAAGTCTTCAAGAGGAGATTGACTGAACTTAGTTTCTTAGCAACAACACCTCTAGTTTTGTTTTCTTTTTCTGTCAGCTGAGAGGGAACAGCCCACTGGATGTGCCTCTGATTTTTTGCTATTTAAATGAAGGCACATGGTGAGCTAAAATCTGGTATCTTTTAAGTCTTTGAAGATCAACCTAACCTCTCTCATTTCATCTCTGAATTGCTATAGCTTTTGCTTATCATCTTGCCTTGGTCCTGGCATGTCTTATCAGGTGGAGTGAGCCGTTTCAATCTTCTACTTGACCTTTCCAATAATAATTGCTCTTACTCTGAAGGTCAAGGAACCTTAGTAAGGTTTCAGAGTCTAAGAAAAATAAGATTTGGGTGCGTCCATGGATATATTGGGCCCATTTAGATAGACTTGAGCCAGAACTCCATTATCCTTTGACATCTTTCTACCACTACTCTCGTATACAGCTCATGACTGTGTATTGAGCTCTTAGTACCAGGGAAAGGTCAGATACAGTATCAAACAGATTTGTTGAAGTCTATGAATTGCTCCCTAAAAAAAAGAATGTTGTCAAGTATATAAGTAGCTAAGTGTGGTTGTGGGGAAAAACAGAAGGAACCAATGCATGTACATTTGCTATGACATCACTGGTCTCATCTTCAGTGATACCTAGCCCCTCTTTCATTTAACAGTTTCTTGGATTCTGAGAGCTGGGTCAATCAGTGTGCTACTGTTGACTGACCTTCATCTTGTCTCTGAGATTATATGGACTATTTATTAACCATTGCTGTAGATTCCTGCAGGCAAAGGCATCTGGTTGCCATTCTAACCTTGCTGCTCATTCTAGTATTTTATGCCAGCTTGCTTCTGACCATTAAAAGCTATTCCTGGCTAGCCTTTATGACATCAGAATTCTACCACCCATATTGAGTTAGGGAACCCAGTAGTGACACTGAAGCTACAGAGAACAGCACGGCTGTTAGAGTGGCTGGGGCTGCCCGTTTGACTTGAGATTGGACCAAGAAGCACATATCCAGTGTATTTCTGAATCTCTCCTATAAGAACTTAACAAGGTCACTTCTTGTGTTCTGCCCCCTTCTATATCATCGACCTAGGCAGTCTTTGTTTCTCTCTTTTGTTTACTATGGACCATTGTTTATCTCAAATCTCACATATGTTTCAGGGAATCTCTGGGTACCTATGGCAGGGTATAGTAAGCACATAGAGTGAGAGAGAATCTTTGCCAACTATACATCTGAAAGAGGATTAAAATCCAGAATGTACGAAGAATTTTAAAAAGAAAATCAAGAAAACAAATGGACCAATGACAAAATTGGCTATGGACCTGAACAGAGGGTTCTCAAATGAAGAAATAAAAAATGGCTAAGAAAATGATTTAAAAATGTTCAACATCCTTAGCAACCAGGGAAATGCAAATCATCTCAATTATTATTGTACTGAAAGTTTCAGCTTATTAGAAAGCATAAGCAGTAACTTCCCTTTGAAAGAAGAGATTCACAGAGTTGCATTGGTCCATATTTCAATGCCTACATGGCTCTGTTCTATGAGGTCTTTCTTCTTAACACTTTTGAATTGATCCTTTTATCAATATACAACCTGAAAGTAACTTAGATCTATCAGACTAGTCTTGTGCAGAAATCTCTCCTGAACATTATTTATTATAGCTTTGTTTTGTTGTGGCATCAAAAAAAAATCCATGATAGTGCGTGTCAGCATACTCTGCAACATTATCTTTAAAGACATAACACATTACACCCTACCTCAAATGTTACATTCTAATATTTATTTGTGAGATAAACATCTCTCTGTCCTAAATACATTGTCTCAGACAATTAAAATAGTATAACTCTGCCTGATATTTTTGTAACAATTCCAAATAGTTCACTTTTCATTTGTGCTTGACATGACATCTCTTCTTATATGTCTTGCCTACTTAAACTGTCTGAGTTTAATTTTTTTTTCATTATGCATTCTTCAAGTACGCTAGAAGCTGAGAGAATAGAAATAATACATGCATAAATGCATTAAGAATAGATGCGGTGTTAAACCTCAGTCTGAAATAGGGCTGCCTCCCTCCAGTCTGGAAGAGTTTGATAAGGCATCATTTAGTGGGGCTTAATAGGCGATTTGGATGCAAAATGTGGAACCACAGAGATTATGACCTGTCTGTCTTCAAGCGGACAAGCTAGATTCACCGAGATGACTAGATGCATGATATTTTAGAATGAATTTTTCTGATTCTTAGAAACTCCCAGCAGAATGAACATATGCATTTCTCCACAGGAACTGCAGGACTTACCCAAAACCCCAGAGATCTTGTATGGACAGATAGAACAATAAAGTAAGATAAAGAACTACTCAACTCAACTGTGAATTCAGACAACAAAGACCACAGCTTGTGTCACTCAGCTTCTCAAAGCAATGTTGTATTGTCCATTTCCCTTATATGTGCCCAGAGAGCTCAGTAAAAGAAAATGCCTCTTTCTATTTTAAAAATAATTTCAAGGATTTCAAATGGTAGAGAGAGAAAAACTAATTGTATAACGATAAAACCTCTAGAGAGTTTTTGTTGATATTGCCTTCATGGAAGAGAAGTTTAAGACAGTGATTATTAAAACAGGAAAACTCATCCACGCTCTCATTAAAGTAGATAACAAAATGATTTTGCTTAGAGCAACAAATGTGAAATCTCTTAATTTTCTTCCTAAACCATGTGACTCTTTAGCAGCTCAGATAAAAGAAGCAGTTAGTGCAGACGAGCATCAGATCTCCCGTTAATGCAAAGTAAATTGAATTCTAGAGAATCTTGGTTCTTTCAAGTTGGCTGAGGGTGCTACAGTTCAATACAAAAACCATTATGCTTACTTACCACGCTACAAAGTCCTCCCAATCATTTATAAGGGCCGAACCCGAACGAATGGCCCCGAGCTTGCCTGCTTCATTCTCAATAAATCCAAGCCTTTCTCAGACATTATTGAATTGTTCTGGCAGACACACACACACACACACACACACACACACACACACACACACACACCCCTCCTTTTCCTTCTCTTGTCAGATCCCATAGCTGTCTTTTTTACCAGCCATTTCCTTTGTTCCTTTGCTGTTAATAGGCACCATTTTGACTACCTATGCTCATCTTCTTGCAGTGGTTGTCCCATACCCTGGTGTCAAGAGATGTTTCCCACAATCAACAATGGCCTTATGGAACAGACATAATGATAAATCATAAAGGACTGTTCTTGGGTTCCACTAACTCCTCTCATTTCACATGCAGCATACTGCCCACCATAATAACATAAGATGTCACTCTACCCTGTGTACTCATAAGCATAGGGCTAGTCTCCTGCTTAAGTCCCAGGAAACTGGGCATCCCTGATGTTCATTTCAAGTCATTAAAGGTAACCAATGAGAATGCTAGATAATAAAATGCACACTCATGGAAAACAACCCATAGCATATTTGAATATAATTATGAGTTTCTTTCATCGCCAACCAAATTATTGTTACTTTAAATTTACATTGCCATAGGGGACCATTATTCTATGTTTACTTAAAATACATATATAATGTATATGAGTATGTGTATGAATGTATAAATAATTTAAATGAATTCATGCCACTGGGGTGATAATACTCTCTCTAAGGGCCACAGACTATATATCAAAATCCCAGTTCTAGGTATGAGTAATCCCCCTTCAAATTGTTGGTCAGAGGATTCCAAGTGACTCAAAAAAAATATATATATATATATAGACCTGGGTTCCCTCCCAGAACTTGAAGGTAAGATGCTTTTTCTGAAGATACCACATATTTCTGACACAGGATTTAGAGGAACCAGAATTTGTACTAATCTGGAAGCCACTTCCCTAAGGACTATCTCTCATAGCATCTAAAGCTGTTCTGCAAGTTGCCAGGGGAGAAATCAACCAGAAGTCATACCCAGCTCTCAAGCCTACAAAGCACACCAATGGCCAACATGGTAAGATATACTGAAGGGTATAACAGTAGCACTTATATCTCATGGGTAACCAACAGCAGATTTATCAGACTCAGGGCCCACTCAATAAGATGGAAACCATGCCTTGTACTTAAACTTAGCTAGCTACCTGTAGCTGGGGAGGCCATGGATCCTGGAGAATAATCCACTGCTGTCACATTCTTAAATCAGTATAATTCCCAACTGCATCCTAAATACTTATTGCTGCGTTCACAGATATAGTTTTTACCCCTTGTCAAATAATTACTTTCTTTCATCAGATGGAGACAATCGTAGAAATCTACAACTGGTTAAAATGCACAGAAATCTGACCATAGGGTGTCCAAGCTCAGGTGATACATTTACAATACAATATCAACACCTAAAGCTCAGGGGTCATCACAGAAGAGGGTGCAGAGAGATTGTAAGAGCCTAAGACCAGGACTTCTGTTACAAGATAGTGTCTTCTATATATGACATTGAGTGATATCATAGCATTTTGAAAATATGATTGCCTGAGCAAAACCTGTATAATGACAGCAGCAACTGACTTCCCAGTGTGGATCTTCCTTCTTCCATACACCTTATATAGGCTGCCAGCTGTGTGGTCCAGATTAAAGGTGGATCTTCCCATCTCAAAGATATGGATTAAAAGTGGCTCTTCCCACAACAAATGATTTAATTGGGGAAAAAATCCCTCACAAATGTTCCCAGTCATTTGGGTTTTAGTTAATTCCAGATTTAGTCAAGTAGACAATCAAGAATAGGCATCATACATTGCTAAGGACAGAGAAACATAACAGGAGTGTGATTTATATATTTTGGCAATGGAAAACCAATAGAAACCCTACTTTTTCTGAAGAATTAATCACATCGCCTTCTTTCTCCAAGTCCCTCCCAATTCTACAGTCTTTTATTTTGTCAGTATTCCTTCTTTTTTATTTTGACAGTTGTTGCAATTTTTGAATTTCTTATTTGAGTGTATTAATATGCATTCAATACTTATTCTTCTACATCATTCCACCAAAGATTAGAATTGACTTTTATGCTGTTCTACACTGCACATCCTGTTTCTCTAGCGATTCCAAGATGTCCAGCACATAGTAGGTGCACAGAGAAATGTGATGGCTTCAATTGAGCAAGTGAGTAATTTAGTGAAAAATGTGATTTGTAAATCAACACTCACTAAAAGAACCTATTCTTGTAGATCTGTTTTCTAGGAATTAATCGCAAATGCACCTCTGAGATGAAGGAGAGAAACTATACTATAGCTGTAACCCTTGAGAGCCTTTTTACATTCCATCAGTAACATAACCCATGACCAGGTAAATACTCATCTTCTTTATTTCCCCCAACAAAGAGAATCAATTACAAACTTGTCTCTTAATCCCTTAAGTACAATGTGAAGTCCATTAAAGACCCAGAAGTTAGTAACCCTGGGATGGAAAGTAATGTTTATACTATTAAATGAATAATGGCTCCATATTGTCTGCAAGAGGAGAATTATTGTGGGTTGCCTTTTGGTTTCTTTGTTAGTTGTTTTTGAATCATTTAGTGGGGCATGAGGATGCTCTGCTTGACATGAATACTAATGTTGAACAATGCTACTAAGGAGCAACAGGCTTTCATAAAACTTAGAAATAATTTCTGCATGGCACTTGGAGGTTTTGCCTTCTACAGAGTTTTGAAAGTCCTGTAGAGTTGCATTAATGTGTACTTAGTGGATTTAAATGGACGTCTATTTCCCAATCAATAAGACACCAGGGAAAGGAGCCAGCCCAGTCAAATCTTGCCTAAAGCTCTAAGATAAGCAATAGAAATCCTTTTCTTCTGAATATATTTTTAATTTTAATTACAACATAATTATTTCTACATTTATTTTATGGTATGACACTGCAATTGTAAGAATCACATTGGGACAATTGGCATGTCCATAATCTCACACATATATCTTTTTTATGTGTTAGAAACAATCAAAATCCTCTCTTCTAACTATTTGAAATATTCAGCTAATTGTTAGTAACTGTCATGATCTTATTCTATTATAGAATATTAAAAGTCTTTGCTCCTATGACTCTGAACTCCTCCATCTATATAAAATTCTTTATCCACATCCCCCAACACTTTCCCCTCACTCTGGCAACTGATATCTTATTCTTTATTTGTTTGTAATCAGCCTTTAAGCATGTGCATATAAGTGAAAACTTGCAATATTTGCCATTCTGTACCTAAAATTTTACTTAAAAATAAGGATCTTTGGTTCCATCCATGCTGCTGCAAAATATATCCTTTCTCTGACTGAATACTATTGTTTATGTTCTTATTCATCAGTTGATGAACATCCAGCTGAATTTTGTATCCTTAGAATGGAACTCTCTTACTCTATCATAAGTGCACATTGGGATAGATGGCTTCTGACAATATTACTGCCATCTTTTGTCATATTTTCATTGATAGCTAAAATGATATCCTTGAAGTTCTTACTACCTTTCATGAATAAGTTGAATTTAACAAATATATCAACTACTTATTTTGTGCAAGGCATTAAGCTAAATACTGGCCATAGAGAAAGGAATAAATTAGTTTCATGGTTCATCACCCCTGGGGCTTACAAGGAAGACACAGCAAATTGTCAGTCATTTACTATAAGAAAGCATTTCTGTATGATAAAAACAGGGTGTTCTTCTACAGTATCAGGTGGTGCCCTCATGAAGATTTGGGGAGTTGGAGAAGTGTGGTGGCTGTAATGATAATGATCCCCAGGGTCTCATATGTTTGAATACTTGGTTCCTGTTTGGTGGAACTGTTTGGGAAGGATTATGAGGTGTGTCATAGGTGGAAGTGTTTTGTCACGGGGGTGGGCTTTGAGGTTTCAAAAGACTCACACTACACCCAGTGTCTCTCTTTCTCTGCCTTGTGGTTGTGTCTCAAGATGTGAGCTCTCAGCTGTTGCTCTAGCACCATGCCTGCCTACCTGCTGCCATATTCCCTGCCATGACTGCCCTGGACTCTAGCACTCTGAAGCTGTAAGACCCAAATAAACTACCCTTGGTCCATAAGTTGCCTTGGTCATGGTGTCTTATCATATCAATGCAATAAAAATGTTAGATATACTGAAGATAGAACAGTGTGGAGTAAAAAGACAAAGTATACCAACATAAGAGACAGTATTAATGTCAAATTCCAGAAGCAACTGAATGAGTCTCCAAGTTCCTGAACTTGGAGGTGGTAACACTGCTGTTAATGTGTCAAGATAGGGCCAGATCAGACTGAATCAGACCGGCCATAGTCAGGAGTCACTCTACAAATAAAGGAAATATATTAGAGATTCAATATCTAATTATACCTCATTCATTCATGTGTTGCTGAGAAATGCATAAATGCATTTTAGAAAGATTTGTAGGAACAATGCTGCATGAAAATGGATTTCATCAAGTTAACCAGAGATTTTTAGTTGACTTCTCCATTTCTCCAACTTTTACTCCCTGACAGTTCTCTAAGGATCTAGGTCAGCTTAATTCCTTAAGGAGTCCTCAATTGCCCTCTCTATTCTAAGCTTCTCAGCAAGCAAGCAGACATATCCTTCTGCTCACTTACCATAGTTTGATTATTAGAGAGAGAGATATTTTATTCTGCCTCATTGTGGTGGTATTGTGTTCCCCAAAATATTGTGTACCTTAATAAACTTATCTGGGGTCAGAGACGAAACAGCCACAATATTAAACAGAGGTTAGGCAGTGGTAGCACACGCCTTTAATCCTAGCATTCCAGAAATAGAAATCCCTCTGGATCTCTGTGAGTTCAAGGCCACATTGGAAACAGTCAAGCATGGTGACACACGCCTTTAATCCCAGAAAGCCAGCCTTTAATCCCAGGGAGTGGTAGTAGAAAGCAGAAAGGTATATAAGGCATGAGGACCAGAAACTCGAGGCATTTGGCCTGGAGAAGCATTTGGCCTGGTTAAGCATTTTGGCTGGCTAAGCATTCAGGCTTTCAAGAAGCACAGTTCAGCTGAGAGCCATTCGGATATGAGGACACAGAGGCTTCCAGTCTGAGGAAACAAGACCAGCCGAGAAGTTGGCCAGGTGAGGTTAGCTGTGGTTTGTTCTGTCTCTCTGACCTTCCAGTGTTCGCCCCAATACCTGGCTCAGGTTTGATTTTATTAATAAGAACTTTTAAGATTCATGCTACACCTCATGGACAGCATTGCTGTGGAAAACAAACAAAACAAAAGTGATTTTTAGGATCTGCTGGAATGGGGCCCTTGGAGCACCATTTAGCCCAGAGGATGTACATTTTAAGAAGCACCAGCTCATCCTTGAGACCTCACAGGAGATCAGAATGTTGCTAGAGAGGCAGAGGCACTTTCAAGGAGTGGCTTTTGCGTCTCCCGCACAGTGAGCTCGCTGTATAAAATGCTCATTACCCGAATTTTCTTCACCAATCCTGATGCTCTTACGTTTCCTACCCCCACATGGAGTCTTTGGCCTTGACCAAGACCAAGTCTACTTATGGCCCTTGGGAATCCCAACCACACGAATATACAACCTGATCTTTACCTGTTGCAGTGGCATTGCCTCCTCCCTTACCCTGGGCACAGCCCTCATGGCAATGTACCTGGTGTGCTGAGGCAGCTTTGCCCTTCACATCATATGGTGAACTCCCACTGTGCCTCGCTCAGCGGAATCTCTAAGGCTTTTCCCCAAATGCTGCTGTTTAGCCATTTCCTCCCCCACCTCATACACAGTTCGACTTTTGAACCCAAGTGCAAGACCTTCCATTTATCCCTATTATGCTTTTTCTTGTTAGATTGAGGCTATTGTTCCAGCCTGTCGAAATCATTTTAGAGTTTGGCTGTGTTGGCTGTCTCTCTCTCTCTTCGCTTTATATCATCTGCAAATTTGATCAGCATGCTTTCCATGTTTTCATCTCAGTCATCGATAGAAGTGATGGGTAGCACAGAGGCAAGGACATGGCCTTCTAGGTCACTGGAAATTGCTCTCCAGGCTGCCAGTGATCAATCAATCAGCATTCATTGAGTACTGTCATTCATCCAGGTTGCAGAACACTGGGACATATCATCACCCAGTCACACGCTTCATCAAGTCCATGGTAACATCAGGGAATACTTTGTCAAATACCTTGCTGATAGCTAGATATACAGTGCCATGAGGAGTCTCTCAGTGTGAAAAATCTACGAGTACCACATTAAACTTTGCTAAATGTAGTTTATGTAGAATATTGTTTGCATGAGAGTACAATAACAGATATAGGACTCTCATTGCACCAAAACATGAACTCCTGAAAACAAGGAACAGCAATTTCTCTGGAAATTAGCAATAGTAGCTTAATGATAGCAATCACTTAAATATTTATTAAATGACTTAATTAAACCTGTTATAAGGGTATGCTATAAACAGCTAGGCATGAAGGAAACTTAAGGATAAAAAATAATTCTATACTTGATCTCTACCACCTATATTATTAATTAGCCAACTCTTACACGAAATTAGGCCCACTGGTCTGCTTTTATAAACATCTACCGCAACACCTCCACGTCTGTTGGTTTAATGGTGTCTACAGCTGCTTACATGCGCCCAGAGCATCAATGAGTAATGATGATACAAAGTAAATGGTCCTGAACCCCAAACTATTTGCTAGATAGCTTTAGAACAGAGAAAGAATGCCAACAGATAACTTAGAAAATAAACTCCAAACTCATGACATGTGAGAATTTGCATTATCTTTCCCTTTATCATCTTAGTGATCAGTATTAATACTCTTTAAAAAGGCATTCCCAGATCTATCCTGTCGATCAATCATTTCCTCTGTACACTTGCCCTTTGTTGATTTCACTCATAATGTCCTATCTTTCTATGTATGCCTTTCAACATTTAAGGCATACTCCCAAAGAACTATCTGACATATATGTATGCACATATACATAATAAAAATATATAGTAAATTTGTACTAAGAGTCTGCCATAGGCCAAGAACTATATTAATAACTTTGTAAGAATCTTCACAACAGGTTTACAAGAGAGATGTTTTATCTTCATTTTTTTTTTCTGGGAAGAAACTGGGGAACTTAACAACTTATCCAATAGTTCACAGCAAATAGAAGATTTTCCTGTGGTTTGAGCTAACATTTAGCAGAACCCATTTATAATTTGGTTTGCTTTGGGCTCATCAAATGGTCAAAAATAAGTCATTTTAAAAAGGAGGAAATGGGATATGTCCAATTTTATAGAAATCTTGATTTGGGGCTTAAAATACAATCAAATTAATTTTTTAATCTTCTACTGATGTTTAAGTCAGCCAAAGGCAATTTTATTTTAAAAAGCCATTAACTAGCATGATTTTAAACAATAAAATCAATTCAGAAACTGTTCATTCAGTTAAAAATCTGAGACGGCCATATTAATGTAATTGTATTTGAACTACCCCAAGTATAATATCCTTCAGAGCCAGTCTTAAATCACACTGTGCTCTTCACTTGGGCAACTCCCATTCCATCTGCCAAGGCACAGATGGGCCAGTCTGTGCATCCGGGCTCTTCTTTCCATACTGAATGTGATAGCAACAACCAGGAAGCTAGTGTGTCTATAGCTCAGCTCTCCCTCACATCCTTTCTGGGCAGCAAGGAAGGAACTGACATTATCTAATCACTATGTCTATTCATGCCTCTCTACTTCAAATCACTTCTCAAGCCCAGACTGGCTCTTTCTCTCCATTAATAACTGGATTTGAGTTTTCCCTTAAGATCATATTTCATCAGCTGCTGGTGCCTCTTTTCTGCTGATTATGCCACAATGATCTGCTTTGGCAAATTTCCAGACCTTCATTTATCACCTTGAGGCTACATCCTGGCCAGCCTTTTCTCCCTATCCCTGATCCCTCCATATGCCCCCTCCACCCACCACATAAGCTCCAGTATCCACCCCTTGGCCAGATTTAATTTCTCATCCGTATCTAGTCAAGCAGACATACAAACAAAAATAACATGTCCCTGGAAAAAGCTTCATCTCTCATGGCCAAACTTAGCCCAGCGCTTGCCATCAGGAAGTATCTTCTGAGGGTCAGAGATATCCATTGATTGGACCCAGAGAAACAGTAAGACAGATGTACACAAAGAGGGAAAAAAAAACTCATCTGAAAACACATACAGGATCTTCTAGCATTTCATTAAATAAACACCAAGGGTTATTCTGTGTTTATGGAAGAAAAAAAGAAAAAGAAAACAACCTTTAAAGAAGATAGGCCATCAGAGAAATTTAATTACTCCCTCAGGTCTCTTCTGTGAAAAGGAAATGTTCACATGACAACTTGGGTGGCATGTTTTTTATGGTGCTGCTTCTCTCCTCCCAGGAAGGTGCTAATAGAGGCAGGTTGTGCAGGGAGGCAATTGCACTTTCTAAGCAGAGCCCATCCCCAGTCTAGCCAGTTCCTACACAGCGGTAGGAAGTACACTAAGTACACTGCCTCGAGTTCATGTGCTTAGTCGGCAATAGGAAGAAATGCCCAGGAGACCAGCTGCTACAGGGAACTGTTGCCATCACAGACCTTGCAGTTTTCTGAAAACTTTCAGGAAACTGTAGCGAGGGCTTCAGAGAAAGGGGTATTCAAAACGTTCATCTTTCTCTTTCCAGCGTGGCCATGTTGTTTGGAGAAGATGGTTAAAACGAGGTTAAGAAACTCAGAATTATCTGCCCCATCCCACCCTATCACAGGAAATGTCCTGAAGAATATCTGCAGATTCTGAGAAACTCTTGAACTGGGGACCAGGAGAAGGCCATGGTTTTTGCATTCACACACCCTTCTGTTTGCCATCTCTAGTACCTGTCTACTGGGAGTCCACAAGAAAGATTGTGTAAAACCATAGATCTGATCTTGAATGGGTCAAAGTACCAAAAAATACATGTGGATCTATTCCATAGTACATTTGCCCTAGACCTGTGCTTTGGGTCAGAGACTTGTGCTATCTGAGATTGATTACGATGCATCCTGTAATCCCCAATACACAGAAGCACAGAATGTAGTCAAGTGGATTGTTGCTAGGTAGAACCTTTGACTATCTCTGCCCAAAGGGAAAGGATTATGCTCAGTGCCTTTGAGAAGTCAAGAAATAGAACTCT
The DNA here is from genome assembly GCA_902168415.1 of Peromyscus melanophrys. NCBI lineage: Eukaryota > Metazoa > Chordata > Mammalia > Rodentia > Cricetidae > Peromyscus > Peromyscus melanophrys. Next base: position 24,852 of record CABHPR010153588.1, on the reverse strand, counting down.
TTTAGAGCAGTCTTTTTTTTTTCCTTTTTTTGTTTTTTTGAGACAGGGTTTCTCTGTGTAGCTTTGGTACCTGTCCTGGAAATTGCTCTGTAGACCAGGCTGGCCTCGAACTCAAAGAGATTCACCTGTCTCTGCCTCCCGAGTGTTGGGATTAAAGGCGTGCACCACCACCGCCCAGCTCTAGAGCAGTCTTAATTATCATTATATTTACTTGAGAGCATACATTGATAGAGTTAGAAAGCTAAGGTTTTCCTGATGGGCTGGTAGCTTCAACATTCTGGAGCACAGTCTCCACAACAGAAAGATGGCAAAAAGGGGAGATGACGGAGACTTGGGGAGTCAGTCGGGCCCTTATTCCAGCAGCCTCTAATTCTTCACAGTTGCTCACCAGTGACTAGAACTGCAGCAAGCACTAGTGACTGAAGACACCTGGACAAAATTCTTGATGCTGTTCTCCCTTGTCAGAGCTCAAAAAAAAAAAAAAAAAAAAAAAAAGCCAGTCGATGTCTCTGTTGATTCCAATCACCTTCTGGTTCCTCTTACCTCTTCCTATCTCCCTGCATACATTCTAAACAAAACCCCAAATCACATACGTATCAGAGGAAAACTGTGACTTCCCTTAAATGCAAGACAGAGCATGTAATTTCTCTTTATAAAATGGTCCAAAATATTTCCATAGCTAGAAAATCAAGTCCAGGCCGTTCCTCAGCCCCAATTCTTCTCAAGAACTCAATCACCTAGCTTTGTTGTTTGAAATTTTAAAAAGAGATGATACATTGACTTGTTTAATTATTATGACCTATTGGGGGTGTGTTAATTGAAAATTTAGTTTTAATGTACTTTAACTTCACCTGCAGTTTTAAAAAAAATTATACACAGAAACCCCTCATGCCTTGTGCCTAGCTTCCCCTAATGAAAGCATTGCCATGGTAGTGTCACTGAAATCGTAAAAATATGGAGTATTTTTCATCACCACAAAGATCCGTTTTGTTGACCTTTTACAACCAAGTCCCTTTCCTGTTTCCCTCACATAACCCTCATTCGTGGCTGTAGTAAGCATGGATCTGTTCTCTGTTTCTATAATCTTATCATTTTCAAAATGAATGAAGTGATCATAGTATAGGACCTTTCAGGACTTGGTTTCCCACAAAGCACAAATCTATAGGAATGCATCCAAATTGTCTGAAGTAGTAAGAACTCGCTCACTATTTATGAGATACACTCTGTGAGATTCATGCACCACAGTTTAGTCATTCACTTGGAGAAAGAGAACTGAGTTATTTCCACATTTTGACCATAACAAATTAAATGGCTAAATCCATCCCTGGACAGGCATTAACAGAATGTTTGATTTCTTGGGGGACAGTTGCCCATGAGTACACTTTCTGGGCCAGATGGTAGCTGCATGCTCAGTTTCATTAGAAACAACCAAACTGTATTCCTGAGTGAGTAGCCCACTTTATACCGCCAGAAGCTATATATGAGTCACCAAGTTTCTCCCTATCATTGCCGGCTTTTCTGCTGTCACTGCTACTTTTAAATAGACTTTAGCTATTTTACCATGTGTAGGGGTGTCTCATTTAGATTTTAATTTGTACTTTCCTAGTGGCTAAAATTGCTGGATATCTTTTTTAATTATTATTATTGAAATTAGATTCTTCTCTCATAAATTCATCCTGACCACAGTTTCCCCTCCATACACTCTCCCAACCCCCCTTCCCCTTTGCCCAAGATCTACTCCTCCTCTATTTCCTCTTCCAAAAAGAGCAGGCCTTCAAGAGACAACCACTAAATAGGACAAAGAAAGATGCAGTAAGACAAGGCAAAAGTTCTCATGTCCAGGCTGGACAAGTCAACCCAATAGGAGGAAAAGAGTCTCAGGAACAGGCAAAAGAATCAGAGACACACTCGCTCCCACAGTTAGGAGTCCTACAGAAACAACAAGCTAACAGCCATAACATATACTCAGCGACCTGGTGTAGACCCAGCAGGCCCCCTGCTTGCCACTTCAGTCTCTGTGAGCCAATGTGAGTGCTGGACATCTTTCCATGTCCTTATCCATTACCTGTCTGTGCTCTTGCCTCTTTTGTCCATATTGTAATGTGTTAATTTGTTTCTATTTTATCACTGTTGAGTTTGAGAATTATTTACGCAATCTACACATTGGTCCTTTGTTGGACATGTGGCTTGTAAATGCTTCTTCAGAGTTTGTAGTTTGTTTTTCATCAGATTAACAGGATCACTTACATAACCTTTTTTTTAATTTTTGAAAAAAAATCAACGTATTCTCTTATAGATTCTATTTCTGTGCCAAGTCTAAAAGTCTAAAGTCATTAGAGTCAATTGATTTTAATGGTTTTTTAATATTTTAAAACAGAGTATTATATGATATGTCAAAGTCTACGATTCATTTAAACTTAAACGTTTATTTTTACACTTGTTTATTATTTTTGTGAGGTCTATGTGGAGGGAGGTGGAGTTGCTGTGCAAATATCAAGGCAAACACATGGAGGTCAAAAGACAGCTTCCATGGATTAATTCTATTTTTCCAACATGTGGGTTCCAGAGATGGAATTTGGGTAGTCAGACGTGGTGGCCAATGCCAATGAGTCATATGACCAGCCACACACTGAATTAAGTTTTATAAAGCATAAAACTTAGGTCAAGACTCTTCCCACCTTTTCTTCCCTCATTCCTTCCTTCTTTCCTTGTTAATGATTCTCCTGACTACAGACGTCAAGTTTCCTAGCACCATTTGTTGGAAATGTTTGACAGGCACTTTTCTATTGAAAATAAAGAGTAAATGAGAGCTTCATGGCTGAGACTTCAAGATATCCTACCACCTTCTCCTGGTGTCAAATCCTAGAAGATCCCCAGTGAATCCCAATGTTCATCACCCCCAGGAAGATAAGTAAATCCACAGTTACTGGACATCTTCAAATAAATGTCATCAGAGTGTCCTCATCTCCTGCAGAACTAGGTCCCCTTGAATTCCGTCTTTAATGGCCCTGATTCCAAAGGACCAAATAAACACCACCATCCTTTGACATGACAGCTCATTTGTGAAAACTAGAATCCTCATGTAGCCTCTGGATTTCCTTGGGCATGGCTCCCCAACTTCACAGTACCAAAGATTCTGCTTTGTGTCCCTTTTAGTACTTCATCCCATGGCTGCCTTATTGAAGACGTTATCATGCTTAAATTTCTGGGTAGTGTGACAGATAAATGCTTATTTGTGTGCTCCATTAGGAAGGGCCTGTAGGAAGCCCTGAATGTTCTTCACCTCCTCTTCTCCATCTAAGCCACAGTTGGGTCCACTCTCAAGAGGAACCCTAAAATAATTTAGACTTACATGTGTTTGAGGCAACATCTTCACACGTGAATGAAAGGGCCAGTCCTTTCCTGGCAACCCATTAAGGAAAAAAATGTCTTCAGATAACACACAGAGTCAAAATGGCTATTCAGAAACATGCCCAACTACGAAGTTTTTGGCTGAGATCCCTATACTATTCAGTCCTTTAGGCTGCAAAATCATGGCTTGCAAGGTCTATTCTTAATTAGGCTATGATCATCTCTGGTTTAATTTCACTAATCAATGGATATGTCAACATGTAGAGCCAAGAGTGCTTTGTATCCATGGGTCCATTTTAATAGGCCCTGATATTTCTGTCCCTGTCCATTTTTATTCAGTGTTGCTGCCATCAGTGAATTTGATCGTATTCTCCCTCAGGCACTTTAAGCAAATTGAACACTTTTTTTTTTTTTAATAACAAAAAGCTGACGAATGAAAAGCTTAAAAAGTAGGCTATGTTGATTCTGAGAGTATCTCCAAAAGGGATGTGTAAAGTAAAGTGGTCTCTTTGAGATTTTTTTTGTGTGTGTGTGTGTGTGTGTGTGTGTGTGTGTGTGTGTGTTTCCTGAGTGTGCCTTTAGAATACCTGTATCAAAAAGTGCTGGGGCACTGTCTTTCCTATACCACTTTTTTTTTTTTTTTTTTTTTTTTAGACAGGGTTTCTCCGTGTATCTTTGCGCCTTTCCTGGAACTCACTTGGTAGCCCAGGCTGGCCTCGAACTCACAGAGATCCGCATGATTCTGCCTCCTGGGTGCTGGGATTAAAGGCGTGCGCCACCACCGCCCAGCATCCTATACCACTTTTATTTCCTACAAAAGCACATCAAAAGCACATACAATACACTTTTGGTCCCACCCCATAAAGTAGGAAATGTTTATGAAATCCTTTCCCTCAAGCAGAGCACCCGCCTTCTAACTGCAGCCAGCTTTGCGTCTCTGCACAGGGTGGATGTCCTGCAAATGTTGGTCTAGGATACGAGCAAGATGCAAGCCTGAAGGATAGAGGCCAGCTCCACTGAACAGAATAGTGTGAATCTATGATGTCTAAAATGTTTTGCTAAGTTCTTCCCTCTGACACAGGAGGTAAGCCTTTCATTTTGCAGGGAGACCAGGACACACAGGCATGTGTTCATCCATGACCTTAAATATGAACATTCTTATTCCTTAAGAGACATCAGGGTTCTTTTATTTCCCTCCAATTATCCAAATCTTTCTTTATGGTATATGTATGGAAGACTTCATCACAGACTGAAGGAACGCAGGAAGAAGCTACAACTTGAAGGTTGTCTGCCTTCGTAAGTTTTCAATCCACCAAGACTTGAGCACCCTTCAACCTTCACTCCACCCCAGTTGTCTTCTGGGTCACTCTTATCGGTTTTTACCTTCTAATTGCATCCTGAATAAATTAGTCTCCATAACAATTATCTACCACCTACAACACTTCTTTGGAACCCTTCTTGTATGGCATTAGCAAAACTCTTATTGTTATTTATCATTCCAGTGGAATACCCATCTTCTTCCCAATCACCACAAGAACACATTCCCTTACTAGAGACCACTTTTGTTTCTCAACTGAAAGGTACAGATTTAAGGCATGCGCTTTTAAATGCATTGACTATCTAGTCAAACTTACTGAGTTTTCTGGATGTGTTATGTATTGCTTGAAATGAAGCGTCTTTGTTTCTGAGTGACCTGGAAGATTTCTTTAGGATCTGAGTGAGAGTTCTGCGTAATTCAGCCATTGCCGCATCAGCCCATCATCTATCCAGATGGTAAGATCTGTTTTGAGAGATTCAACCATTTGTGCTGCTTTAAATTGCACTTCCTGGCAATTAGTGAAAAATCTGTCACACTCACTATGCTTTCAATGCAGTCTTCTCAGAAAATGATCTCTCAAAGGCATTAAGAGCCATCACTGGGGGTTCATGTTAACAATTTAAAATTGAGGTATAATTCTACCAATGAGAATGATTTAACTAATACACAAATTAAATCAAGTCACCCTCAATAGAGAGCTATTTTGATTTGCAAAATGTTATCACTATTTATTCCTTTGCATTGACACTTCCTAGTTCTTCTTGCCATAATGTAAAGGTTCAACCTAGTTTCCAAATTACCAAAACTTGAAAGAAAGAAACAAAGAAAGAGAAAGAGAGAGAGAGAGAGAGAGAGAGAGAGAGAGAGAAAGAAAGAAAGAAAGAAAGAAAGAAAGAAAGAAAGAAAGAAAGAAAGAAAGAAA
>CABHPR010153588.1:0-14882 GCA_902168415.1 Peromyscus melanophrys | reverse complement strand
GTGTGTGTGTGTGTGTGTGTGTGTGTGTGTGTGTGTGTGTGTGTGTGTGTGTGTATACATGCACACATGTAGGTGTATGCCATGTGGAGGTCAGAGGCCAACTCATGGGATTCTGTTCTTTCTTTCCACTATGTAGGTCTTAGGAATTGAATTTAGGTCATGAGGTTTGATGCCAAGCTACCCTTACCCACTGAGCCATATTGCCAGTCCAGGAATTTTAAAACGAAAAGCAAAGCATCAGAAGCAACAGTTTCATTTGGAAGGATAAAGAATGATTTAATATTAGGAGTAGGAATGAGGCTCAGTGGTAGAGTATTTGCCTAGAATACACAAGGCTACAGATTTAATCCCCAATAGTACAAAAAACAAAAACAAGAAAACATATTATTTTCCAATGTGTGTACACATGTGCGTGCACACACACACACACACGCACACAACATGACACAGTCACATACATACACACAAATAAATAAGTACAATTTAAAAAATTAAGGCAATTTCTAATGGAGGTTAGTGAGATGGCTTCACAGTTAAGAGCAGTTACTGCTCTTCCAGAGGACCTGAGTTCAGAATCCCAGTACCTATGTCTGGTGGCTCACAACAGCCCATACATAACTCCAGCTTCAGAGAATCCAATGCCCTTTTTTGGATACCTTGAACACTGCACTCACATATGCAAATGCACACACATACACACACAATTAAAAACAAAATAAGTGTGTTTTTAAAATGTGAAGAAACAGCAACAAAAATATTGTGAAATTGAAGAAAGCCTAAAGCTGAAATCTAAGCTCAGTGAATCCTAAGCACAAGAAATGTTCCTATGCCAAGAGAATCATAAACAAATCGCTTAGAATCAATGAAAACTGAGAAAAAAATTCTAAAAGCGGCAACATTAAAAATGTCAAATTAGATACAAAAGAACAAACTAAAAGATAAGACTTTTTTGTCAGAATAATGCAAGTGAGAAAATGTGCTATAGTTTGGATGTTCATGTTCCTTTGAAATGTTTCCGAAGCTTAATTCCCAAATGCAAGAGTACAAATTAAAGCTGTTAGGGGGTAATTAGATTACGAGAGTCTACCACTTGGTAACAGAATTGGTGTCTACATAACGGGGGATCTGAGAGCCTGTTTGAAATTTCTCTTTCTTCTACCAGGTAGAGACATAGAATTTCTCTCTTTCCTTTGCAAAATTTGAGGATGCATGGAGAAGGATATCTTTATAGCAGAGAATAAGGCCTCACCAGACACTGAATCTTACTGGCTGATTAATTTTCGACTTTCCAATCTTCTAAACTGTCCGAATAAATTTCCATTATTTATAAACTGCCCAATGAAAGGTAAATTTATATAAATATCCTTTATGGACACAGATATAACTATTTCTTAAAATGTGAAACAGATTCAACCATATGTAATCAGAAGGCCTTGTGATAATGTGTGGCTAACCCTATAAAAGCAAAACCAGTTTAACATAAAAAAATCTTTAATACAATTCATCATATTAACCTGAAATGGAAAATTCTATGGTCTATGTTTATAAAAGTAAGAAGATGAAATATCAACTTACAGAAATAGTTTATTTTTTAAATATGAACAAGAAACTACTGAAAATCTGTGTGTGAGTCTTTGTGTGTGTGTGTGTGTGTGTGTGTGTGTGTGTGTGTGTGTGTGTGTGTAGCTGCACATGTGAATGAGATGTGTATGCATATATGCACATGAAGTATGGAATAGTTAGAGTAATTTTTATCAAAATATTGATAAAACTTGTATAATAAAACTATCACACATTCCTGAGAGATGTTTAATAAGACCTAAATACATGAAAGCTATGCTATTTTCAATGACCTAAAACTCCCTATTCTTAAGATCTCAATTCTAAACAATTTCATGAACTAGGCAAACCTAGTCAAAAATTACAATAGATTTTTCTTTCTTTATAGAAATTGCAAAATTAAACTTTAAATTAATTTTTAGAAATTGATGTAATGAAGAATTTGTGGGATGGATGGACAGATCAAAACACACTGTATAACTGGATGAAGTGTTCAAACAATATATAAAAATATTTAGAAAATAAAGATAAAATAATTGAAAAAATTATGTGGTGTCAGAGAAATAGTACAAAAGAATACAGTAGAAATACCAATGAAACTTATGTACATTCGTACATTTTTGCTGGGACTAGGTATTAATATGAGATAGAAAGGAAAAAAGTGAATTTCCATTGAAACCTTCACTGCATGCAAATATTAATTCAAAATTGATGATAAACCTAAATATAAATTCTAAATCTTGGAACCTAATTTATCACAACTTGAAATACTATATATAGTATAATATATAATATATGTGTATATAAAATACAAACTTGAAAACTCTCCAAGAATAAACAGTAGAAGCTATTTCCAGCTTCAGGTTTAGCAAAATCTTCTTAAGTAGAATACAAAGCACAGAAGCTTGAAATGAAAATATCAGGCAATTGACATCTACAAATTTATAAATTTTCTTTCAATAAGAGAGTCTGGAGACAATGAAATGACAAGCCACAGCATAAGCAAGTACTTTTGAAAAGCATACTTGTGGGGCTGAAAAAGTGGTTCAGCGCTCTGCATGTAACAACACAACCCACACACTGCCTATTTTCTAAAGAGAAAGAAAAATACACATCCATTCAAAAGTTAACACATTAACAATTCACCTTCACTTTATTTATGGTTGCAAATGAGCAGTATTAAATGACCACAGACACCTCGACAGATATGAACTGTGATGTACCCTTTAAGTAGAGGACGACCCAGCTCAGAAAAGAACCACTGATATACTCCAATGTGATAGATGTAACTGCAGGTGAGTATAGGAAGCAAGGACAAAGAAAGAGAAAGTTTCATCTACATCAAGTTCTAGAGCATATAAACTAACTTACCCTGACAGAAGTAAAAATCTGTGGTGAACTGGGAATGAGTGAAGAAGGCTGGGGGTCAGGAAAGGGGGATCAAATTTAACAAAATGCATCAAAATCCATGATTAAAATATGTGCATTTTGTTGCAATATATATAGTGAAGTTGATAGAAATAAATCCCTGGGTTTTAATAAAAGCATATACCTCAATGTTGAAGCTACCAGCTAATGGACCAGGAGATGGCTTAGTCACAAAGGTGCTTGCTTCTTTTGCAATCCTGAGAACCTAAGTTTAATCCCCAGAACACATATTTAAAAGTCAGGGGTGTGGTACATGCTTACAATCCTGCCACTGGACAGAGACAGGAAGGTTTCTGGGTCTCCCTGACCAGGTGTCCTCCATAATTGTTGAACTCCAGCCCAATGAGCAACCCTGTCTTAAAGGAATTAGATAGCATTCCTGAGAGTGACCCCTGAGGTTGCCTCCAACCTCCACACACTCCCCCATAGCACACATGCACACACACTAACCCATGTACATACATAGATGGGCAAACATGCACGCTCACATGCATACATTCATGTGAATTTAAAAAAAATTAGCTGATCTGAAAGCAACGAATAATTCTTCAGTTGTTATGTACCTTACATCAGGGTCAAGAATTGATACCGTCTTCTTCCTGTATGTCTGTGTGCTTGACACAAGGACTAGTTACTCTGAAAAAGAATCTGAGGCAGGAGACTGACCAGCCAGATGAGGAGGAAGTCTGATATATGGTACTGAGGAGAGGTAATGAGCCACATGGCAAAATGTGGATTAATAAAAATGGGTTAATTTAAGTTTTAAGAGCTAGTTGGGAACAAGTCTAAGCTAAGGCCAAGTTTTCATAATTAATAAAAAGTCTCTGTGTCATTATTCAGGAGCTGGTGTTCCAAAGAAAGTCCAACTATAGTTATCACCAACAGAATGGATCATGTGGGAAATAGACAATAAGATTTTCAGATTATTCATACTCATCAGGGGATGAATACAAGACAGAGGAATTAAACCATTTATTCAAAGTCAGTGACAAAATATACTAAAATGTATGAACTGGGCACATAAAAACTTTGGGACTCGGTAAAAATGCAAAACCTATGTACAGGAATACAATAATAAGAAGAATTTCATGTAAGAGGCACAGAAAATATTTTTAATAAAAAGGATGAAAGAAAAATATCCCAAAAATAGAGAAAGAGAAGGCCATTCACATACAAGAGCCACACAGGACACCAAGCAGTACTAAAAAAGAAACTTCGTACATCTTAGTATAGTTAAAACAATAAATGTATAAAGCAAATATATATATATACACATATATATGTATACACACATACATACACACACACACACACATATATATATATATATATATAAAGTTTTAGAGGAGAAGGTCAAGTCATATACATAGATAGTCCCATCACAATAACAAATGATTTTTCATTCCAAACAATGAAATCAAGAAAGGCTTAGATTTTTGAAAAACCAAAAATTCCAACAAAGTCTGTCATAATTAAAGGTGAAAGAAAAACATTCATAATAAAAACAAGCTAAAAGAATGTGTGGCCACCATGCCAGCCCTACAGACAATAATGAAAGGAATACTTCAGCTTGAAGACAAACAAACAAACTCAAGAGACTAAAGAGGAAAAATTTAGCTATATTACAGTACTCATTAAACAAAGGAATACTAAGAAAGCCCCAAATTTTCCATAATATCTGTAAGTATCAATGGTCTAAATTTATTCAATTCATCATTAAAATACACAGAATAGCATATTGGATTAAAAAACAGAATCTTTTTCCCCCTGTCTTTTTACAGGAAAAGGTAAACATTACCTTAGGATGAAAGGATGGATGAAATATTCCAAGCAAATAGAAGCAGAAATCAAACATTGCTAGTCTAACTGTTCCCACCACACAGACATGCTCATTCATGCTCATCCCCGCTCTCTTCACAAAAGCTAGAACTAGAAACAGCCAAGATATCCACCAGCTGATGAATGGATACATGAAAATCTGGTACCTATACACAATGGAATTTTATTCATCTGCAAGAAAAGTGAATTTTTTTCTGGTAAATTGGAGCTGGTAAACATTATACTGTGTGCATGAGGTAACGCAGACACAAAAAGTCAAATGTCTTATGTTCTGACTTACACATGGATTTCTATGTTTAACTTGGAGTCGCCATGGAATCCAAGAAACTAGGGAAAGGATAGGGAAACACAGGTAATATGAAGGGGGAAAGGGAGCTAACATGAGATGATGAAGGATTAGCTGAGGAGAGGGAAGTGAGGTTAGGGCAGAGGAGAGATTAGAGGAAAGATAACTAACACTAAGCCTTCTTGGAAAGCCATATGAGAAGCTATTACTTTATGTTTCCTAAATGTATACTTACATTCATATAGAAGAGTGTAATGGAAGTTACCCTACACAGAGGATAATTATCTTCCCAAAGGACATAGGTTCCCAAATAAAAAGCCCAGTGCCAGCTATGGGATCATTTTCCTCAAGTTCTTGGTCAAGAGAGTCCTGGAGGCCCCCAAACAACCCAGGCTATTGCCATGGCTATTGACGGTCCACCAGAACTTGATGGTAAGATTCATTGATGAGGACAACACACATTCTGATTATAGAACATAGAGAAACCCAGTTGGTGCTGACTAGGAAGCTTTCTTTCGGTGCTTAGCTTTCAAAGTAATGGAAAGTGTTATGCAGACTGTTGGAGTAAAACAGTCAACAGCCTTTTCCAGCTGTGAACCTCTGTACTTCAATAATGACCCACATAGCAAGATACGCCCGTGGATGAAATAGTGGCATGAAGAGCACAATGGTGTCTAACCATTTTCTGAATGGATTTAATGTCTACTTCACTAGAAGAAACACATGCCTGGGACTATAAATAGAGTCAACAACCAAAGCCTGAGAAGCTCATAAGTCCCAGGAAGGAAGCTTACTCTTCTTTTGCTAATTGTAGAGAATCAGAGAATCAGAATTACTTCCATATTAGTATACTCCTAAGTTAGTGTGTCTCTCAGACTTCTTAGAGAAGTTTCTTTGTGCAGTGTATAGGAGTTAACATCAAAACCCTCAAATGGTTCAGGTACAGAGAATAAGCGTTGGTCACAAATGGTCACACTTATGTCACCACCACCACCACCACCACCTCCTGCAAGGCTAAGGAACCACCTCAGAGAGGGATCAGAGCCAGGCTGTGGTGTTGCATGCCTTTAATCCCAGCACTCAGGAGGCAGAAGCAGGTGGATCTCTGTGAGTTCAAGCTTAGTCTGGTCTACATAGCCAGGACTACACAGAGAAACCCTGTCTAGAAAAGAAAAAGAAGGCCGGGCGGTGGTGGCACATGCCTTTAATCCCAGCACTCGGGAGGCAGAGCCAGGCAAATCTTTGTGAGTTCGAGTCCAGCCTGGTCTACAAAGTGAGATCCAGGACAGGCTCCAAAGCTACACAGAGAAACCCTGTCTCAAAAAAAAAGAGAGAAAAAAAAAGACAAGAAAAAGAAAAAGAAGAAGGAGGAGGAGGAGAAAAAGAAGTATTGTAAGAGCCAGAAGCTGGAGTAAAATTGTCTTTGCAACATGCCAAGATTGTTCCACTCATAAACTCACAGGAACTGTAGGTGTCTACACAAGATCTAGCCAGTCAACATTCCAGCATGGAGAGGGGACAGATGCCTCATGAGTCAGCATCCCTAACTGAGGAGTTATTGACACTCTGAGTTTAGGAAACTTGGTTTTCTTTAACAGTGTAGTCCCTGGTAGGTCTGCCAAACCAGTAGATGGCCCCACACCCACAAATATCTAGGAAGCACAAGGTAGATGATTAAAAATAAAAGACAAAACATGAAGTTGGAGGCTAAGGTGGAGGTGGATCAAGAAGGATTTAAGGGGATTGTGAGCATGAAAACAATCAAAGTACATTGCATGAAATTCTCAAAGTTAATAAAACAGTATGTATTTTTTGAAAGATAAGCTCCATGACAGAAGAGAAGACGCCCATCCCATGAGTGCTGAATTCACTAAAGCGTGGTATAGCTGCAGTTTTCCTGTGTCCACCCAGCTCCTGCAGCCACTCAGACCCAAGTAAACACACAGAGACTTATATTACTTTTAAACTGTATGGCTGTGGCAGGCTTCTTGCTATCTCGTTTTATATCTTAAATTAACCCATTTCTGTTAATCTATAAGTTGCCATGTGGCCCGTGGCTTACCAGCACTTTTACATCTTGTTTTTTCTGTGTCTCACTGGCGACTCCTGACTCTGCCTTCCTGTTCCCAGAATCCTCCTCTCTGCTTGTCCCACCTATACTATACTTCCTGCCTGGCTGCTAGCCAATCAGCACTTTATTTATCAACCAAATCAGAGCAACACATTTACAGCATACCGAGCAATATCCACAATGGATAGGTATAAGATATAATGGTAGATTATTGTATATACTAGTAAACAAATTTAATAAAATCACAGCCTTAGATAATTTACACTGTTATGGATTCTTGTATATTGATACAAATGTAAACTATTTTTATATTCCTGTTTAAGATCATTTGTATATTGAAAAAAATACAGAACTATATTTGTTGCAATGTACATATATTTCTACTCTTATTTGAAATATTTTGTATATTGATACAAATGTAAATTTGTATCTGTCACACTGTATGTATGTTCTACCTCTGTTTAGAATATTTTGTATATTGATATATATTTAGGATTATTGTCATATTGCATATTGCACTATACATTCCTACCTCTGTTAAAGGTATTTTGTGCATTGTCACAATTTTGAAGTCATTGTCCTTTTACCGTATATTTGCTTACAGACTAATTACCTTGTTTACCTGAAGCCTTAGTCCTTGGGTTATTCAGGTAGATAAGACTTATAGATTCATAGTCACCTATGCTTATCATCTCTATAGTTATGTTAGTTAGGTTATCTAGATTTACAGATACAGAGGTCAGATGGACAGGTAATCTTCAAACACTTCATGGACCTAGAGAATATGGCATTTAAATAACTTAGAATTCTGTTGATGTGAGACACAATTGCTCCTGGCAGCACCAATTTGATCCCAAGAGAATGTTGTGCTTCTAAGACATTTCCATTTGTAAGTTTGTCTTCTTCTTGGCACAAAATGGCCTCCTGGGCAAGGAACTGCCCTTGCCTTGACTGCTGACAGTATGAATGCAATGCTGTCCTTTCTGGACAAGCAGGACACAAGGAAAAGTGACTGCTGAACTCTGCCAAGACAGGGTAAGATGGTCTTTCAGAATTCCTGCTTCTGAAAATGGTCTGTCAGATACTCTAGACCTGTAGTCAGTTTGAATGCACCAACAATGATGAGAAACATTAGGTGACTGTCCAGGCTGCCATCTGTATCTGTCTACTCTCACAAGACTCGCAAAAGGTGCTTGCGTCCTTCTCCAGTTTCTCAGGTATTATTATATTCCTTCTCAGGTCTTTGATGGGATGGAAGACTTAACAGTGAGTTACAATCTTCTATCTTAGCTAGAACATATTAAGTATTAGATTCAGGTTCTTCAGGATAGGGCACCTTTTGGAATGATCTCTGTAACTTGCCATTTACCCCTGCTCCAGACTTCTCTGGATTTGAGTATGTGTCTTTTGTTTGATATTGTTCGTGTTGGTTGTAGTTCCATCTTGTCTAGGTCATTATCCCTTATTACTCCTGGACAATATTTGATAATCATTCCTATTGTATGTAGTTTTATATGAGGTTAGAACTTTCTTATTTAGACAAAAGGGGGAGCTGTTGCAGCTTTGACCTGGAGGTACTAACCCCACTGAGGCTTCTGGTAACCATCACACCTATGAGGCGGGGCTGAGACAGGAGCCCTTAAGACCTGAGATCCAGATGTACCGGCTCTCTTGGTTCCTGGATCCTGGACATTGGAGGTAGCCCAAGCAGAGTTCTCCAGAAAACACCGCTAGACTGCACCTCACCTCTCCTGGACCCTGTAACCTATCCCTTTACTTGTAAGTTACCCCACAAAATAAACCTCCCTTTTAACTATGTGGAGTGGCCTTAATACTTCCACCAATATTCTGGTACCCTATGGTGGGACTTTTGTGAGTTTCTTGGCTTAATGCATTAAAATACTTTAGGCCACCAATAATCATCTATTATTTAATTGTATACCCCATGAGAATGAGCATTCTGAGAGTGTATTCTTGGAGCTGGTGAACTATGACTGTGAATATTGCTTTATCCATCCTTGAAATTTTAAAATGAAGGTGGCTAGAGGGCTAAGAGGATATAGTGTAAAAATGACAAATTCAAGTCAGTCCTACACTTCTGAATCCAAACTTAGAATGAATAAACAGTAAATCATTTCTTGAAAGAAATCTCTAATTCAGTTCACTAAAAAAGGCTACAAGCAATAATAAATTCCCTCTCTACCACTAAATGCCCCTCATGTCTGGATCGTGGTCTCCAGAGAACTTGAAAAATCACTGATTCCAAGTACGGGAGTGGGGGTGGGGGGAAACCTGGAATGCTTCATCAAACCAGGAAAGAAAGAAAAAAAAAAACAAAACTCAAAAGCTGCCTGTGTCACATCCAGATTGCTAAGGAGCAACCTAAAGAAGATCCTGCTGGCGATGATGACACAGTTCAGTTGTCATTAAGAATTATAACCACAATTCATTGAAATAGATGAAACAGTTTAAGTCTATGAGTCCCAGGAAAAAGCTTTTATTTGTCACCTCAGAGGTTACTGGAGAAGAATTCTTCATACTGAAAACAAGATAGTCAAGGGAATCCAAATGTTTAGCCTACCCTTTTTATATACACGAAACCTTAACATCGTTGTTTTCCCCACACTTTAATAAAATAGTGGATGTAGGAATGGGCAGCTAGAACCACTAAGACCATAGTCGTAAGCAGACATTTAACTTCCTGGTGGAAGCAGGGTACAACAGCAGCAAATATTCTTGTCAGAAACTGAAACTTGATCCAGGTAAGACTCTGTCCCTGAATATCCATGTATAAGCCACCTGACTAAGCACAATGTTAAAACATCCTACAGAGATTCCAATGATAAAATATAGACCGCAGCCAACTCTACAGGACAAACAACATAAGCTTCTCCCAAATAAAATAGGAATAAAACTGAAACAGAAATCCAAGGAAGTAGAAATGAACAAGAGATAGAAGAGAAATTGTTGAAACATTCTCAAAAAGAACAACAAGAAATTACTAACAGAATGGACAACACAATACAGATTCCGGTTCAAACAAATTTTTTCAAATGTAATTTGGAAATGTAAGTAATGCTGATAGTTGGTAATATTAGACTCTGAAATAGCCCCACATGAAATTAAAAGTAATAATTATATATTCAAATGCCATGATTCACAATTGCAATGAATTTTATGGATAATGGAAATAGAAGGGTGTCTGATATTTGCTTTCGATTATAAAGCCATAAGGGGTGTGGTTAAACCACAATGATTATGACTGATCATTGTTGAGGATGTGTGATAGGTACATGAGTTTCTTACATTATTTTGTCCATCGTTTTATGTTTAAATTTTCATGATAAAATGAAATAAGAAAATAAGCTAAGCCCAAATCTAACTCAGAAAGCAGAAGAATTAAGAAAATGATATTCTCTAAGAAAAAAAATGCCCCTATCACCTGCTTAGAAGGAAACAGTTTCTTCAATGCTTTTAAAATAGCTACTTATAAATCATTCAATATTAAACACGGGGCAGCAAGAAGACAACAAATAAATGTAAATGACAGGCGCCTACATGAACTGGAAATTGAACATAAATGAAGTATAACTACCTCTGAAATGATAATTCAAGTTTATGGTAAAGTGGCTTTGGATTAACAAACAGCACCCCGGGATCAGAACTATTTTGCAAAGCAAAGTACACTAGCAAACAAATATGTGAAAGATGTTTACCCTTTAGGAAAAGGCAGGCACAGGTAATTGTAACCAAGCTCCCAGCCTATTTGTAAACAGAGATAGTGAATTTCCTCTGCCTTTCAGATCATGGTCTAAATATTTGGCATCTTTAATGTCTTTCAGAGATATTAAATGTTGCAGGCGTGTGAGAAAGGTCATATATCATTCCTGATTTGTTGCCGGCATCACTGGCCAATGTGCACTTGTGCACAGCTATCTTTAATAAACTGCTAGCTTTCCTGTTTGTTATATGGCTTCTCCCACTTTGAATAATTTATCGCCCCCGACATTATTGGCACCACTTCTGAAAGATGTGAGGAGAAAAGAGATTCTCATATATCACATTAAAAAATAAGTCAGGGAAAACTCTAAATCAGTATGTTATTTTGAACAGCTTCTGCTCATTAGGGAGCAAATGTTTGAATCCGAAGTAAAAACGCCCCCCAAAAACTGTGGAGTGAAGCAAAGAGTGAGAGAGAAATGACTGTGTCCGTGACCCCCTGATCTAATGCTACTTGGGGTGTATTCTGAGCTGTGTAAGCTAAGCCACAAGGTCTCATAATTTTATTCTTTAGTTTCATTTTCAGAAGAGTATTAAAATTGTAGGAAATTTAATTTATACCCTCCTGACAGACTAACAGGTCACATGTAAAGAGTTAATCTTGATTGTCTACTTGACAAGATTTACAATCACCATGGAAACAAAGCTCTGGGCTTGCCTTGAGGGATTACCTAGATTTAGCTAATCAAGGTGGGAAGTCACCCGCCCTACAGCCCTACATGTGAGCAGCATCACACCAAGAACTGGGGTTCCAGATGGACTGAAAAGGAAGAAGGAAGCTGAGTGACTCCTATCAATGGATCTTGCTTCCAAAATGTGATTCACCATGGCCAGCTGTCTCGGTTCCTGGCTGCTCTGTCTTTTTCACCACACTGGCCAAGCACCCTTGAACTGTAGCTGAACTAAACCCTCTCTTCTTTTTTTTTTTTTTTTTTTTTGTTTTTCGAGACAGGGTTTCTCTGTGTAGCTTTCCTGGAGCTCACTTGGTAGCCCAGGCTGGCCTCGAACTCACAGAGATCCGCCTGCCTCTGCCTCCCGAGTGCTGGGATTAAAGGCGTGCGCCACCACCGCCCGGCCCCCTCTCTTCTTTAAGTTGGTTTCTAACACGTCTTTGTCACAACAATAAACAAGGAACTAATATGCCCTTGTAACTGATGCTGTGATTAGAATTACCTGAGCACTGTATGCTGGGGCTCATTGACCAGCTCCCAGTTCCCCCAGGATTCTTGGACACATCAGTTCACCCATAAAGAACCACAGTAGACACGGTAGGTGAGGAACTCTTGGCTGTGCCTCTGTTCCTGCATATTCACCTGGCAACAACTGTCAAAAGCCAACATTTTCCAAACTTTTATAGATTTTGAAAGCCTCTGGGAATATAAGAGAGATATGGAACCTCTCTACATAGAAAGAAGCATATTAAAGAAAATATTACATACCGTGTTGACGGGTTTTTGTTTTTTATTTTCTTTTTAACTCCAATCATCCAACCGATGGCTCTTTCATTTGGAGGAAATTTGAAGTAAATATTATCTAGAGTTCCTGACTGATGATTTCACTTTAGGGAAGATATTCTTTTAATAAAAAATTAAAGTTATTTTAAATGATTCCACGCTGCCACCTCTGATTATTCTTGACCCAGCAAAATGGCCTGGGTTTATGGAAAGTAAAATCATAGCATTTGATCTTGGCTTAGTTTCCCAGAGAACTCACAATAGAGACATTTCTCATTTGGGCACACAGAGCAGATAGCCAATTCCTTTCTAGAATATTCATTCAGCTTGCTGCCCACCACTTCCCCTTCTAGTTGTCCAAATCCAAGATGTTTTTTACATAATACTGTATTTTTCCTCCCACTCCAGAGACAGGCCTTGTTCATTTCCCTCAAATGCCTATAAGATAAAGTCTGGTGCACAGTTACATACATAGTAGATTCCATCTTATGCTGTTAGTTTCACCGTGTGTGTGTGTGTGTGTGTGTGTGTGTGTGTGTGTGTGTGTGTGTGTGTGTTTCATTTCTGAAAATAGACAGTGAGATACTAGACCAAAGCTACCTGGGCAAATCTACTTTCTCATTATTTCTAGAGTGTGCACCCTACTCAACAAATACCCACAGACTGAAAGCCCATTTATGTTTCATGTCTGTAACGGTGTTATCATGCCTTTGAGAAATAGTTAGGATCCCATGAGATAATATAAAGGAGGCAGAATATGAAAAGACATCTAGGAATTAAAGAGTAGGCACTATCCAATAGGTAAGGCCATTGCAAGCTTGAAATGGTGTATTGTATAGAAAGAAAGATTTTAAAGGAAACTACAAGATTACACTCCAAAGTTGAAAATACTAACAAGAGGAAATAGTTTGGAGATGTATTTTTAAAAGGTCTATAACCTTATTTTTTTCATCATCTTTTTTCAAAGCTAGAAAGGTTTTGTGTTGCAGAAACTACTTAAAAAAAAAACATTTTGTGAAAATGTTTGGCTAAAGAAGTGTTTAAAAAACATACAGACTCTACTAAATCAGCTATGGTTGTAATTATCCATTACCCACCCTATCCTCCCCCAAATGGCTCATTGTCACCCTAGAAAGTAGCAATTCCTTTCCTTTGTTATGAATACCCTCAGCTGCTTTTGGATTAAACAAGGGGTCAGTACCACTAGAGAATATAGAGGCAATTGCAAATTCTCAGCCTCAGAGTCTAATTAGAGGTAGTGTATGAAATGCCTTCCTTAATTACTTCGGAGTCATTGGGGTATTTCATTAGTCTCAGTTTTTATCTTGTAACTTCATTCATAAAATATGTTCCTTATCAATTAGCTCCACTGGGAACGGATCGTGGGCCCTGTGCATCCTGCTCTCTGTGATCTCTCAGCCCTGAAGAAGGAGGTCAGAATCATTCTGTATAACGGTACTTTCAACTCTCCACTACGCTAAGGATACCATGGTGAGGGAGCAAATATTGTTGCTTATAAAACAAAATTGCCACCTCCGAATTTTGATGAAAATATTAGATAAAAAATCAGTGTCTTCAAAGAAGTGAAGTAACAATTGTTATTTATATATAAATTGATCATAGGTTCAGTTTATACCTCTCCCAGGTTCAGTAAAAATTATACTCTCTTAGAAATGATTTAAAAAGAGAAATTAACATGATACTCTAATCTACAGGGAGAGATAACCTTGGGGAAGAAGAAAATTAAATCTGGGTATCAACATAACTGAAGAACATCAGGGCAAAGAGCCAAAAATCACATAGCTAGGTAGACATCAGCAATGTCTTCCAATATGCGGCTCTAAGAGTCACCACACCAAGCATGCAAGCACACATTTAAACTAGTCAGACATCTAAATCCTATGGTTATCTTTCTGTTATTCTAATTTCACATTTACAATGATAAAACTTCACTGCCAACTTGGCAGTGCCTGGGATCACCCAGTAGACACAGCACTGCTCATGACTGGGACAAGGCTTCTAGAGGTCTAACTGGAGAGAGAAGACCCACCATGAATGTGGGTGGCACCCCACTGGCTGGTGTCTTGAATGGACTAGAAAGGGAAGCAGGGAAAAGGCACAGAAGCATGAGCTCTTGAGCACTGATCCTTCTACTTTGGGGATGTGGATATCATGTGAGCCATGATGGATGGTGTCCCTTCTTATACCATGGACCAAAACTAATCTTCAGTAGATACCATTACTCATAAAGCAACCCTTGATTACAATTCATTTTTAAGGTTTCTACATGCCAACAAAGATATATTTCTCAGTGTTATTTAAACATGCTCACTTCCTAGAGTGATTTTAGTTATTTTACATCCTTCACTAGGATAGTTTTTATTCTTACTCTAAGCTTTTGTTTCAAGACAGGTTTCACTATGTAGCTCAGGCTGTCCTTGAACCTATAACCCTTTCAGCTTCC
>CABHPR010153587.1:0-31923 GCA_902168415.1 Peromyscus melanophrys | reverse complement strand
CACACACACACACACACACACACACACACACACACACACACACACACACACACGAGTTACTGGGTTTTGCCCAACAGAAATAAAAATGTATCTCAACAAAATATTTGTCCAGCAGTGTTTATAGCAAGTTTGTTTCATAATTGCAAAATGCAAGGGAAAATGTTTCCAACTGCTTAGTGGATAAACTATGATATAACTATGTTTCCATCATCAGTAGTCTTCACTAACATGAACAGATGAATTACGAATCCACAATCCAGCATAGATGAATAAACTCAAACAACACTGAAGGACAACCCAGCCTGCCCCAACTGTGAAGCTAAATCCACAGAAATGAAAAGACAATAGAACAGTTTCTACACAGGTTAACAAAAGAAAGGTCTAGCACAAAAGCTCTTATCTAGGGAAAACATATTCCAGACTAAAAGTAAAGTGGATAAATTTGTTGACATTCTTTGCTTTTACAGATTATTAATAATGTTAAATTTCAATTTGGTTTTTCTTTTTCCTTTATTTAAACACTTTGGCTAGTCCGGTAGCCAAATATTCCCTTCGCAATACATGAACCTTTGTTTTTCCACACTGCACACCACAAAAGGTAATTAAGTATAGCTCAGACATTATTGTAACTATTAAATGTGCTTAATTCTTGAAAGTCTTTAAAATATGTTAATAATGATTTATAAGTGTTAGACAAAAGAATGGTCTTAAAAGTTAAAATTACAAATTGAAAAATTATAGCAATATTTTAATGACACTGAAAAAATGATTATATATTACATTGTATATCATATGCCACATACTATATATCATATATATCACATTGTATATTGTATATATTATGAACATGTGATTAAAATATACTATGAAACTTAGTGGGTCATTTAAAAAGACATGAAAGTAAGAAAAGGATTGTTGGGAAAAGGTTTTAGGCAGAATAGAAGGAGGATAAGATGGTGTAACAGGGTTAAATGTGATCAAACTCCATTATATACATGTATGAAATCCTCAAAAATAAAATACAACCATTTTAAAATAAAATAATTAATGGAATGTTTGTAATGCCATAATTTGGCAAGTAAACCATTTCAGAAACAGAAAAAAAAGAGCCATATGTGTTCATGCACAACTTTAATCCCAGCACTCAGGAGGCAGAGGAAGGCAGATCTCTGGGGTTACAGAGCTTTGGCAAGCCTGGTCTACATAGCTAGCCCAGGACAGCCAGGGTTACATAGTCACACCCTGTCTAAAACAACGATACTAAAGTAAAAGATCTGAAAAGTCTTCAGAAGAAGTTATGCAAATATTATGTAAACACAAGTAAAAGCATTAATCTTCAGTAACAATATAGAAAGGAATAATACACATGAAAAATAAGGACGTATATTACTTCATATTTGTCAGAAAGAAGAAAATTCAAATGCTAAAAAATTCTGCATAGACTGACATGTAAAGCATTTAGAAAACACATTATTTGTAAAAAAAACAAAAAAAAACCACAATCATCTAGTTATTCCTAAAAGCAACTCAGTATTTTTCACTTTGATTGACAAAATGGGAAGTACATTTATTAAATTATATAATAATGTCAAGTCTATTATTTAACAAAACTAAAAATTGAAGCATAAAATTGTGAACATCTTAAGAGATATACAAAATGCATAGTAGCCTGAGCCACAGAAACTGATGCTTGCAATCAATCCAAATATCCAGTAGGAAGTGATTGAGAATTGAACCATACATCTGCACATAGAGCAGTGCAGAAAAATACAATGAACACGTGAAAGACCATGAATAAACAACAGAAAGTTGGTAAACAAAGCAGCAGGCATGAAAGGTTACATCTTACCTGACTGCATTCATACAGAATTTTTTAAAAGTCAACTCTTGGCAGTAGCATCAGATAATCAAAAAAAAAAAAAATGAAAACAGAGAAAGAAATGGGATTCATTCAAAAGAATGTGAGGAACATGGACATTTTACCAAACTGGGTGTTCTGCTCTCGTCTATTGATTTGTTTCTTCTTTTCACCATTTCTACAGCTAGAACTTTAAGACTACAAAAGCCCTGTTTGTCAAACCTAAAACTGATGGAAAGTCTCAAAATGTTATAGTCGGTTTCATATAAGTCTTCACTTTTAATGGTGCATTGCATTTTCATCTTTTTGTTATACTTAATTCATGAATTTATGTGTATTTGTGATAAGCCACATCAGCAACTACTGGCCAGATTCTGTTTTACATTATTGACCTTTTTGCTAATGGAAAAAAATGAGCAAAGTTTTATTTCACTTCGCAACACACTGTTAATTAGAGGAGCACAGTACATGGTCTCATTATGTGTCCTGAAATCAATCATGAAAAAGCAATAAAAGTTAAGTAGACTCTTCAAAATAGCTCAAATATAACTTACCCTATGTAAATAGAAGGTGCAATTGAGTCCCCTATTGTATGCTCTCTGCGCACACCTCTCCCAACCCCACCATATTTTACCCGACCCATCATTGTGACTTATTTGAACTTTTTACCTGAATCTTTCTCTTATTTCTCTTTTTGAGCCTTTCTAAAATGTCTATTTACATCTCCAGGATGCAAGTTAATAAGATGTAGGAAATCTGAGTTGTTAAAGGCATTATAGTGGCACACCTAAGAAACCACTGCTGTACCCTACTCCTTCCACAGATAAGTATGAGACTGACATCTAGACACATAAATGGAAGAAGAAAATGAGTCTGCACATTAACTATGAAGCATTTCTTTTTAAGAATGAATGAGCGTTAGGGAGATAGCTTCGTAGCCTAAGGTATGAGATCACAAGTCTAATCCTCAGAGGCAGCTGTGAAAAGTGAGGCATGGAGGCATGTGTCATAGTCTCAGTTGTGGGGAGATAAAAACAGGCAGGCCAGCTGTGAAAAGCTAGGCATGGTGGCATGTTCTATAGCCCCAGTTCTTGGGAGGTAGAAACAGGCAGGCCAGCCAGCCTAGCCTTCTTGGTCAGTTTTATGCCAATGAGAAATTCTATCACTAAAACAAAAAATGGTGTGGGATACCGAGGGAAGAAAATCAAAGGTTTTCCTCTGACCTACACACCCACAAAATCATACAAACCTGCACACAAAAGAATGAATGAAGCTCCAGGTCTTCAATAAACAATATGACACTCATTTCCTCTATATATCTATTTTTTTGTTTCAGTCTACATATTACTTGGATTTCTCTCTTATATATTTCCTCAGAATCACAGTTCCTGTGTTCTCCACCCAAAAAGTTCAGATAGCTACAAAAAGCACAGTGTACAAAATAGATTTCATTTTACTACCATCATCAGAGAAGTTTCCTTTTGGTCTAGGGAGCAGTCAGAGACCAGCAACTGCTCAACATGCAGAGAATGAGACTATAGAGTGGGCAGCCATAAACGGCACATCTATATGAGACCTCTTCCCAAGACTGGGATCATCACAAAGAAGGAGCAGAAAGGTTATAAGGAAAAGAAGTATCAGAATACAATGAAATGGCGTTGTCTGGATATGACAATGTAGTCAAGCACATGATCACTCAGTGAATGCATACACAAAACCTTCACAAAATCAGGCCAAACAAAACCTCATCATGAAGGGGGAGGGTCACATGAGGTCACACCCCTAGCTGAGGAGCTATTGGCAATTGATGGCTCGTGAAAAAAAGAGTCAGTTTTCTTCACCAATGTGGCCTCTGATGGGCTACCCATACTCTAGGTGGCCCTATACATATGCACGTACAGGTAGCACTAAGGTGACTCAGTGGCTTAAAAAAAAAAAAAGCACATGAAATTGGAAGAGAGTAGTGGAAGTTGGATAGGAGAGGACTTGGAAGGGAGAAAATGGGGTAGAGGATCTGGTTAAAAAAATATTATAGACATTCTGACATAAAGTGAAATTAAAATATTTAAAACCCTGTCTCGAAAAACCAAAAAAAAATATATTTAAAACAAATATTCTACCCAAAATAAAATAAAAAGCACTACCTATTTATTTAACTAGGTAAAATAATTTTAAATTATTCCAAACTCAAATGAAAACAAATTATATTTACCTTTCATAAAACTTGTCTTCAAAGTAATGAAGGAAAGAGAAAGAAGGAAGGAAAGAAACCAAAAAACAAAATGAAAAATAAAGCCGGACAGTGGTGGTGCACGCCGTTAAACCCAGCACTTGGGAGGCAAAGCCAGGTGAATCTCTGTGAGTTTGAGGTCAGCCTGGTCTACAAAGTGAGTTCTAGAACAGGCTCCAAAGCTACACAGAGAAACCCTGTCTCGAAAAACCAAAAATAAATAAATAATAAATAAATAAAATAAATGAAAATGATGGTTATCACAAAGTAAAAAGCAAAGTGGAGAAACCCTATACTGTGTGGATCATCAGTGGCCAAAGAGACCACTGTGGAGGAACACACTTCCATGAGTGACAGTGAACTATGGCCAGAGAGACTTGCAGAACAAAACTTTCTCACAGAATAAGAAGGGACGATGCCCAGAGACCACTCTGACAGCCTACATCATTTTTTCTTTCTTTTTGACAATAAGGGATTTTTTTATTCCATTAATATTTTGTTCATTTCATTTTATATGTATGAGTGTTTTGTATGCAGGGATGTATGTGCACCTCATGCCTGCTCGGTGTCTGTAAGGGTTAGAAGAAGAAGCCAGATCCCTCGGATCTGAAGTTAGAGATGGTTGTGAGTTACCATATGAGTCCAGAGAATCAAATTTGGGTACTCAGAGAGGCAGCACATGCTCTTAACCACTGTGACATCTCTTCAGCTCCCCCAGTCTGCATCTTAGGTAGGCTTTAAATTATTTCTTAAAATTTCTAGAATATTCTCTTTTTCCCTCCCAGGGAGATTCATGTGTGCCACCTTGGAAACTCTCTGTAATCCAGGAGATTGTCCCCAGTGAAGTCTCAAACTAATGGTGGATTTGGACCCCAAACTGGCCATCTTCTATAACCAGGCAAGGATTCCAGCAGGGGGAATGGGTCTCTAAATACAACTTGACCTGTGAATGACCTTGTGTGTATGTGCATGTGTGTATATATGTATGGATGTGTGCTTACATGTGTATGTGTATTTATGTATATGTGTGTGGCATGTGTGTATGTGTATTGTGGTGTATATGTGGTATGTGTATGTATGTGGTGAGTTCTGTGTGTGTGGTATGTGTATGTATATGTTTATGAATTTGTGTGTGGTGTGTGTAGTGTGTGTGTATGCATACACATTCTAATATTTTTCTATTACAGAAGGTTAAATGTCCTAGTACTGGGAAATCGGGGTTCTCTTTTGGATTCTTAGTGTCCTTAACAAAAGAATTTAGTATGTGACTCAGAAGGAAATGACCATTTTATTTGATTTTGAAAACAACAAAAACAAGTTGCTTGGAGGAACTTGGGAAAAAAGAGATGGAGTAGTGGTGCTAGCCTTTTGGGTTAGGTGCCAAGGGCACAGACAGACATAATAAGGATTAGAGTTCTGCAAACTGATACATGCAGAAGGGAGGGCTTGAACGAAAGAGTGAATGCCCAGAGTACAAAGAAAGCATGCTTTAGCCAGTGTCCACAAAACAAAAAACAACAACAAACATCAAAACAAAAACAAAAGAACAAAAAATAAATAGGAAGGAGGAAAAGGAAAAACTATATGAGTTATTTCTCAGAGAAGCAGGCTGTCTTTTGCACAGCTACAGAATGAGCTTTCTAAGTAACAGCAAGGGGTGGGATGGGGGGGGGGGGCTCCTGGGAAGAGTAAGTACATTATCTTGCTGTGGGATAATATTTTTGTACATTGGTTTAATAAAATGCTGATTGGCCAGTAGCCAGGCAGGAAGTATAAGCGGGATAAGCAAACAAGGAGAATGCTAGGAAGAAGAATGTTGAGTCGAGAGATGCCAGCCTGCCGTCCAGGAAGCAGCATGTAATGGCACACATAGATTAACAAAAATGGGCTGAGTTTAAATGTTAAGAGCTAGTCAGTGGTAGATCTGAGATAATGGCCGATCAGTTTTAATTAATATAAGCCTGTCTGTGTTTGCTTGGGTCTGAGTGGCTGTAGACCGGGTGGGACACTGGAAAACATTTAGCTACATTATCTCATTAAGGAGATAATTATTCCTCCCATCTCCTTAGCATATCTCTGGAACCAATCTTCTTTCCTGTGAGGTGATACTTACCTTAACTCTAAAGGGAGGATACCATAATCCATACTGTTTTAACCTTAGGAGCTGATCAGAATGTTTTGTCTCCACTCAGGGCCAGAGGTATAGAACTCAGATTCCATTCTTTAGACCAGGATGAAATGACTTCCCCTTAATTCGTTCAAACAAAACCCTGATAGATCCACCTTTCTCTGCAGTGTTCTTCAGGAAGAGCAGCTGTGATGTCTCCCTTTCTAGGTTACCAGAGAAATTGGAGGTGGGGTCCTAAGCCAACCTTGAGGGAGGGGCCCATCTGACTGGCCTCCAAGGCCACTTGTCCCTGACTAGCTGCCTAACAATGCCAGTATTATTCTATATGAACCAGATCCTGGCTTCAAATTTTGTATATATGTGCATAACTTAACTACACAAATTGTTCCCCTAAGTTGTCAAAACCTGCCTACTGAATAGGCTTACCACTAGAAAAGTATGAAACTGTGAGGCATACTTTTATAGGTACTATAAAAGTAAAATGAGAATTAGGTGATCTATATCTCTTATTTGGGAAAATTCTTATTTAAAACTTTTCATGCATGACTCTTGTTGGTTACTTTGCTCCCTTTGTACAGAGAAACAAACATCTTCACAATGGTAAGCAATCTACCCCTTTGCATGTATGCTTTAGTAACAGAGACAAATGGAGATCTCGAGTTCATAAAACATCACTTCTTTCATACTAGATAGCCAGGAACACCTTGGGTTCTAGCTCCTTGCCAGCTTATTAATGAAAAGGCCAGGCAAATACCATGACAGGCTCTTAAAAACTCAGTTAAGAACTAGGCCTCAGTTCCTGCCTCTTGAAACTGAACAAACAGTGTCTGAGGAAGCCACAAACAAAGAATAACCAGTCTCCAATGCTCCCGACAACAAGGAGTAGGGGAAAAGCAGGTACCAGGCCTGAGCCAGCCCCCATAGTCAGCTCAAGGTAATAACCAAATAAGGTTGGAGCCTGGGAATTGTCCGGACTACCCCCAAAATTGGAAAACTGTAGCCTTAATCAGCCCCTGCTAGCCCTAGCCAATTAGAATTACTAATATGATTGCCACTCGTGTAAGCCAATCATATATGAGAAGACCTAACTGTCCCTGAAACTCCCCTTAGCTATGTATAAAAGAGCCTGCAAGCCTTTCTCAGGGATGACATTTTGCCTTTGAGTTAGATGTGAGGCCCCGGCATGCAGGTACCTCTATTCTCAAGATAATAAACACTCTTGTTGATTGCGTACATGGATGGTGGTCTTTTGTGGACTTCTCTAGGACCCTAACAATTGACACCATTGCTTCAGTTGGTACATATCATCAGAAACGCTGACAATGATGGTTTCAGCCTTAGGGTTAGATGTGAGCAGTGGTGCCTCACACACTTGAGATTTACACCACTAAGAAGTTCACTGGCTTCCCAGCCTTGAGGAAAAATGATGTCACAAGTAGTCATGGAGAATCTTATACCTTTTGCAAAGAATATATTGTTCCCAAGCAATCTTAGTGTGTTAGATCATAACTGGCAGCTTCATTTTTAATAGGCTTATTCTGTGACTTGTCATCCCTTGTCATCCATAGCAAATACGCCCTTTAGTTGGAATGTAGTAGTGTCAATAAACTTATCTTGGCATCAAAACAGACACCTTGCCCTTCTGTAGTTTTCCCAAAGAGATTCACTCCCACCTAAGAAGCATCACTTTGCAGGAAGAGATGAGACAGCTTCCTAATTCAATCTGCAGCCTGCTTTTTCAAAGGATAGAGAAAGCCCAGATTGTCTGCCATCCACTGAGCTGTCTGTCCCTTATCCATTCATTATTCTAATCTGTTCCTTAAAGATAAATTCTGAATTGAAAGAGACCAGCTCTTCAAAATCAATACCTTGAGGGCTGCCCACCAGCAGGAGGCCATTGTGAGATAATCACTCAGAATGGCCAAGCAGATTTCTCTGGAAATGTTTAGGCCTTCACCTTCCTGTGTTCCAGTTTTCTTATGTAATTTTTGTTTTTAATTTATGCTCAGTCACCTGTTTAACTGTGCTTGTTTCACAACTTTAGAGCTTTTGTTAAATCAACAGCTCCTTTCAAGCTACTGTTAAGAATACCTTTTTTCCTTTCTTCAGCTAAAATATGATCATTTAAAGCAATTTCCTTTGCTTCTGGACTGACTGCAGAACAGAGCATTGTTGCTCACAGGAGATTACTGGCCTGTGCTAACAGGACCACTAGGGCATCTTCTTAACCCAGAAGCAGCGGTAGACTGGCTCATTCCTAATGGTTCCTCTGGGTGTCTGTGAATCATTATTTTACTCAGTCTCAGTTCAAGTGGCAAAATCTCTCTTATTCTTAGCTGAAGGGGGCCGATATTAATGCAAAGAAAGACCAAGTCAAGGGTTAACTTGATGATCAGAGCATGATCCATTTGACCTTAACTCCAGTCATTGACCAGACTTCCCTTCATGCCATTTCTAATCTAAAATCAAAGTTTACAATTTGTACTGTTGTTAGACAAGGACTGAAATGTTGAAAAATATACTCAAGCTACTGAAGAATGTGACCAAGTGATATTTTTCTTTGTCTAGTATTAATAATTGAGATACCTTTGGATGAAACTTTTATTGCTATCACAGAATAACAAGGTAAGGTACACTAGATAAGTATAAAATAAAATTAAAGTAGAAGTTTCCTTATTTTGACAATTTCCATCTCTTTTGGATAGTTTGCATTTTAATGCTTTGATTTTATTCACTGTAAGATGTGTGGATTTTATGCATTTAGAAAAAATTCTGGAGATGGTTAATAGGTGAAAATATACTGGCAATATTAAAGCTAATTGCCCAAAGATTTACAAGTGGAGACACATTTAAAGGCACAATCATTATGGTAATTGCTGCAATGAATACTGTGAACTTTTCAGTATATTGTTATGCAATGCCCTAGGGAGGTGTCATTTCTAACACATTATTTTTGATATGGCATCCCTTAGACGTTTGCTAATGAATGCCAAATTTACTATTAAGTAATGTTTCTGTGGTTATCTCTCATTCATTAAGTTAGCAATCATCAATGAAAAATTATCATTCCAACATCAGAGATCTAAAATGACAATCTAGATAAATTATGGACAATTCATTGAAACATCAGTAGGTCTAAAAAGACTGAAAAGCATTTGAAGGAGAAAAGATAAGCATGATGCTTTAATATTTTGAAAAATACAGTTAGTTTATAAATAGAAATGAAGGAGCCTAAGTACTTTTTTATTTGGTATAGTATTTCTTTAATCTTAATTGTATACTGTGAAATATGAATTGTAGTAAATATATACACTGGATCCTAAATTATATATATATATATATATATATATATATATATTCATATTCTTCTAATTACTGAAATTCAATTTGCAATCATTATGAAGTAGCTGATATTTAAACAACCCTCACAAGGGTTTACATCCCGTGATAAGGTTATAGGTGGCACCTCTTATAAAATCTGCTTTTACTTTGAGACATTTTTATTTAAATTGATCAAAATGACCTCAATTTTTTCCCCTCAGCTTGACTACATTTGAGAGAGTCTCCTCCCAGATCTCTGACCTCTCTTTACTAAGAGAATTTACTCTGAAAAAAACCTGAAAATGTAAATTCTTTCTCTGCCCTTTGAGATGTAAATCTATTCAAAAGCCTCTTACCAGCTTTACAGCCCAGAAGTATCTTTCTCCAGGATCTGGAAACAGTCATTTCTAACAACAGTCAGCAAGGGAAGTAGGACCCTGTGGCCCACTTTCTATGAAGAATGAGAGCTTCACTCTACAGATGCCTGGCTCAAAAGCTATCTTGTTTGTCATAAAGAAACAAGAGATTTACTTTTCGTTGGTACACACTTGTCACAGACTCATACTTTCCTTGATGTCCTGGCCAAGGCAGACACAGATTCTTCCAAATCAATCACATTGACTGGTATTAACTCCTCGACCATATATTGCACATCACAAGATAACTGTATCTATATATCTGTATCTATCAGAGAGAGAGAGAGAGAGAGAGAGAGAGAAAGAGAGAGAGAGAGAGAGAGAGAGAGAGAGAGAGAGAGAGAGAGAGATGCAAGTTAGAGAGCTGTTATAATTTTTAAAAAAAGGGGAGATGGCAGATTCACAGGAAGAGATGATCTGGCAGAGCATTATTAGAAGATGGGCCCTGAGTGGAGAAAGCAAACCTTCAGGTCCAGAGAGGAGCTTTATCATGGGAGGTGGTCATCATGTGTAGCATTGACAGTGGTATTGAAGAGAGAAACAGAATCCCTTCAGTTCCTGTAAAATCAGGAGAGAAGCATAATCATGGCCAGACTGCTATACATAAATCTTGAAAAGACAGAGAATTCATCCAGAGAACAAAGTGGACTTCTGATCTTATCATTTTCCTGGGTTGCTGACAAATCTCGTATCACATGACCTTGCCTAACCACCGAAAATCACAGAGGCAGGCACTAAGCTGGGACCTAGTTCAAAATTGCCTTGGTCCTGGGGACTGGAAGGGATGAGGGTGGGGGAGACTCTGGGCTTGTCTGCTTGTTGAGGCCTGAGTGTTTACAACAGGCACCTATCAGTTCCTTGTCCTAAGGGACAGACTGCAGGGGGCTAGGCCTGATTTCTGAGGAAGAAAGGCAGACAAGTTATGTGATCTAACAAAAATGGCTGTAAAGGGTCACGAGGGCCACAGCTGTGTTCAAGGGTTTCAAATAGTCCTGAGAAGTGAGGAAGCCAACAGAAGTGCAGAAGGATCACACACTTGCTGGAGGTCTGGAAGAAGTTGCTGCTGCTGCTGCTGCTCCTGCTGCAGCTGGAGATGTGAACTTCAGGCTAAGAGTAGAACAAGAGAAATGGTGAAAACTGAGGAAGTAAAGGGCAGGACCAGGTCTTAGTGAACCTACGTAGAACTCCAGCTAGACAAAGGGGCAGGTGGATGGATGGCAATTCAAAAAGGTCATGTCAACCCTGTGGATTAAACCGAACTGAAACCCCAGGGCCAGTCTGGAGATGTCTCCCTATAGGTCTTTTAATGCACAAACCAAGTGGTCAGATAAGTGGTGGGAGATACCACTACCATGGTGCTAAGTATTCAATACCGTATGAGTTCTTTGTAAGTTGCACCCATTTTGATGTGCCAATAAGTTCTTGAAGTATTGTTCTGCTATGACCTCAGCATGACCATGTTCTCTATAGTCCCAGTTTAGCCTGATGTATTTATAGGACTATTGGTGAAATTATTAAGGCTACTCCACATAGCTAAAAGGGAGATTTATTTAGTGGATAACTTACAAATGAAAGGATAGGTAGGTGGTGGGTTCTGGAAGAGATGCAGCGCAGTCCAGCAGTGTTCTCTGGAGAACTCTCCTCAGTCCACCTCTAGCGTCCAGGCTCCCAGCAGCAAGAGAGCGCGGCACCTCCGGATCTCGGGTCTTCAGGGCCCTCTCTTGGCCCCGCCTTGTAGGTGTGATAGTTACTGAAGCCTCAATGGGGGTTGGAACTTCCAGACCAAAGCTGGAATGGCTACCCACTACATAGGGCAGCATCCTTTCTGTTCCTAGGATACATCATTTAATAATCTACACTGCATGGATGAATCTGCATAGATGGTGCCTTCATGGGTCTACTCATGTAGAATTATCCTCCATCCTAAGATTGGAGTAAGAGAACTATGTGTAAAGTGTAGAGATTCAGGGCAGAGCCTCAGTTTATACAATATGGAGTAATTAAGGATAGAGCAGAATCAGATCTCAATAGAACATATCACACTACTGGTATGTAGTAGGACCTTGGGAAAAGTACAACACTCCAAAATCTAAAACTCTTATGGTATTTCTCATTCTCTTGTATGAAAAAAAAATGATATTAAAGCCCAGAGATCAACTGTCTATAAAAAGCTAATTTCATAATTGAGAATAGATCATTGTGAGTTCCTATAAAGAGAACACTGTTACAGCTGTTTTAAAAAAAAGTGATCATGACACAGATAATCTCCCTGACCCTGTTGTCCAAAATTTTCTCTCTCACTTCACTGCTCTCAATTATAGAGTAGATTCATGAGATTTTATTTGAGTTGTTTGATTGCATGTTTGTTTGGATTTTGTGTTTGCTTTGTTACTGAGATCTCATTCTTGCCTCCCCTTGATTCTCTGGTCTCTATAATCTCTATCAGAAGAAGTCTGAGATATACAGCGTGTAGTGTAGAACATAGGTGAAGTTTATAACAATGTAAAGTGAATAACCTTGGTGGTGAGAAAGGAGAGCACTCAAAACAACCATTGTGGGAGAGAATACTCATGGGGTAAAAATTGAGACTGGCCAGAGAGATCATTATGTCTACTGCACTTACATATAGGTGTCATACTACTGCTACTATTGCTTAAAGTTTCTAAGACAATATACTGAAGTACATTTTCCTGTCCAAGTGACTAACAGGCCCATTAGGACTGACTCTTAAAAGGAGGTGACAATGGTATATACAGTTATTCTTTACCTGAAAGCCTAAGCTACATAGCAATCTGTCTTTAGGGAAGTTGTGCCAGGTCTCCACACAGTGCCAGAGACATTGATCAATTCTCATTCTTTTGACTAGTAACCAAAGTCCTGTAGTTTCAGTCCTAGGTGCTTACTGAGAAGAGGCTCCTCCTCAATGACTTTCTAGCCTGCCAATATCTGCTATTGGAAGCCTGGCCTAGGACTATGAAGCCCAGGCTGATTCTGACTTCATGACAATACGATCTCAGCATCCTATGCTGACCCCAATATATGAAAAAATAATTTTATGAATGCTTGCTTCTATATTATTAATATCAAAATTTGAAACAACTTATACTTAACAGATATGTCAAAGTAAGTATGATAATCCTCTGTAATAACACACAGTTTATTAACTAGTACAAATGAAGTGTATTTGTGGGTATGAACATGAAAACCATAAGACATCCATTTGTCTTAGGTAGCTTACTAAGGGTGTGATAAAACACTATGACCAAAGCAACTTGGAGAGGAAAGGATTTACTAGAATCATGCTTCCTCAGTACTGCTCATCACTGAAGAAAATTAGGACAAGAACTCCAACAGGGCAGGAACTTGGACACAGGAGTGCTGCTTCCTGGCTTACACCCCATGGCTTGCTCAGTCTGCTTTCTTATAGAACCTAGAACTGCCTGCCCAGGCATGGCCTCACCCACAATGAGGCTGGGCCCTCCCCCAATTAATCACAAATTAAGAAAACACACTGTAGACTTGCCTATACCCATGAAGGCTTTTGCTCAACTGAGGATCCCTCCTCTCCTGTGACTCTAGCTTGTGTCAAGCTGACATAAAACTAGCCCTAGATGTCCTAGAATTATGGATGTAGACCAGCATAGCCTTAAACTCAAGAGACCCTCATGTCTCTACCTTTCAAGAGCTAGCAGGGCCGGGCGGTGGTGGCGCACACCTTTAATCCCAGCACTCGGGAGGCAGAGGCAGGCGGATCTTTGTGAGTTCGAGGCCAGCCTGGGCTACCAAGTGAGTTCCAGGAAAGGCGCAAAGCTACACAGAGAAACCTTGTCTCGAAAAACCAAAAAAAAAAAAAAAAAAAAAAAAAAAAGAGCTAGCAGGGATTAAAGGCCTGTGTCACTATGCCTGGCTAAGAATAAAATTTTGTTTTGTTTTGTTGGTTTTTTGAGACAAGATTTTTCTGTGTAGTCCTGACTGTCCTAGAATCCATTCTGTAGACAAGGCTGGCCTAGAACTCACAGAGATCCACATGCCTCCTGAGTGCTGGGATTAAAGGTGTGTGCCACAACCACCTGGCTAAGAATAAATTTTTAATTCATTTCTTTGCATATATATGTCTGTAAGTATGTATAATACTAAGTGAATATATGAAGCACATATTAAGCATATGTGTATGAATGCATGTTTGTATACACTTGCACATGTTCAGAGTTATTTCTGAAAGTATACACGAAATTTTAAAAAGTGGCTTCCTACTACTAGAGAAAGAAGGTAAAAGCAGGTGATCATAGCACTGTAAATTTTATTTCATTACATAAGCTCTCCATTCATAATTTTTGTTATGTATGCAAATAATCACCCTACAAATTATTAGTTATTTCAAAATGTGGTTATTTCTTTACTGGATTCTATGGCATAAACAACACTCTGCTTCCCATTTGTGATGGAGAAAAGTGCTGGCTATTTCTTATCAGTACTATTCAGTGGCTGCAAACTTGTGAGAACAAAATGAAAAAGCCCACACAATGGAAAAGCAAGCAACTGAAATTCCAAACTTCTATTTTCTTCTTTTATAGTTTTATTTGTTAGAGCCCCAGAGGACTACACTGGGACAGAATGATAACTATGACCATAAAAGAAAATAATGGAGATGTAAGTGGGGAAAGAATGCAATTGTACGTAGTACTACAGAAAGAGATTAAGACGAGAGTAAATGTAGAGGACGAGAAAATAATTTTACAGAATGGCTACCATTGCTGTAACTGCAGACGAGAACACTAAATGCCAATAACTGTAAGCCTTACTCCTGATCCCATCATACAGACCAGAACTCCATCACTATATTTCCAATTTCAAAACTACTCTATGTGGACAGGGTAGAAAGGCTAACTGCCAGACCCACACAAATTGTTCCTTCTGCAAACAAGGGCCCCACACTATGAAAAGCTTCATACAGGGCATTGTACCTTTCTCCCTCAATAAATCACCAAATCTCTCAATCAAATTGTTAATTTTATAAGACCAATTAAGGAACAATGCATATGTTTGATCCAATGCATATAAAAATACAAAACACAATAGTGTACTTTTATTCATGCATGTAACTATGAATACACGTATGTGAAAGTGGTTACAGCATATAACATGAATACACACATAAAAAGTCTGGAGTGTTAAGCATTATCCAGGGAACTATGCTGCCTCTTATAATGAGTGTGTGTGGCATGGGAAAATATTGACTTTTTAGCTTTTAATGACAAAGTTAAAACTATGTTATATTTTCAAGTATTTTTAAAGAATACAAAGCATAAACAGAGAAGTTGATAATAGTTAACAAATAACAGAAAAAATTACTAATGTTAAGATGATATCTGATTTTGTGAAATTTGAATTTGGTTGTTGAACTCTTAGTACTCTATAAATCTCAATAAAATGTGCAAGCCATTTGTTTTCTTCTCCATGTCAATTTGATATCTTTGACTTTCACTTAGGTCCAGGGGAAGGGAGGTTTAATGGCTCTGATTTATATAGTTTTGTTATCTACATTGCAGTAAGTGTTAGCAAGTGAATTATTCACTGAATACTTTCCTACATTCTCTATTCTAGAAAATTTTATTGATTGGCATTTTATCCTATCATTTTACTATCTCAACTTTCAATTAGTTTTCACCTCAGGAGAGGTTAAGGGATAGTATTTAGTATTTCTCTTTGAGATACTTCAAATTTTCATAGTGTGTACACATGCATGGTCAGTATCTATAGAAAACAGAAAATAAGTAACAATAAACCCCAGGTGGTTTCTTTTCATTTCCATTTTTTTTGAATGGGTCTCCTGTAGCATGGCATGGCCTCAAATTAACAATGTAGGCAAGGATGATTGTGTCCTCTTTCCTGCCTCTATCTCTCAAGTACTGGTATTAAATGTGTGTTCCACAACACAGAGAAAGAAATCCAATTTTAAATAATAGGCTAGAGAGATTGTTCAGTGGGTAGAGGAACTTACTACCAAGGCTGACAACCTAAGTTGATTCCCTAGGGAACCACACAGGGGAAGGAAAGAACCAGATCCCTCAGGTTCTGCCTATGACCTCCACAAGTACACTGTGGCTGGCTGTTTCACACATGCGCGCGTGCGCGTGCACACACACACACACACACACACACACACACACACACACACACACACAAATATTAAAACTTAATACTAAGAGATGGAGAGATGGCTCAGCCATCAAGAGTACTTGCTGCTCTTACAGAAGAACCAGCTTTGGTTTCCAGAAAACACATGGTGTCCGATAAACAGCTGTACCTCTAGTTTCAAGGGATAGAAGTCCTTCCTCTGGCCACTGCAGACGCTGTCTACATGAAGCACACTTACAGACACTAAAACAAATATATAGTATTTAAACAAGATCCCAGAGCAAGTATGCTCAGTGAGAGGTGATTGTGTACATAATACTCACTTGGCTAAAACTCCTTTCCTGAAGCTGTGGGACAGATGTCATCAGCAAGGGTGAATTCAGTATTCTTGCTTTGCACAGAAGTGCTACTGGTTTATATTTCAAGGCAATGCTGCTTACAATAAACAATATATTTGAGATCATGTTGTACAAATTGTCCTTAGGGTATAAAGAAGATGTTTAATTGCTAAATATTAATAGATGTTGTCATGCTAAATAAACTAGAGTATTATGTCAATAACAATATAATTTCCTGCTCCTTGGAGTGTATCTTAGAAGAATATAAACCAATAAGAAAGAAAGAAGTACTGTTTCTAGTAACCCAGCTAAGAATTGCTCAGTTCCAATGGGAAAAATGATCATCTAAATCAGGGCACAGTGCTTCCGTGGGTTGTGCTTTGGACGAAATTGGAGATTTCATATAATCATGAAAATAAACACTGATGTATAAATTTTGCTTTTGGTGTGATATCTGAGATTCACAAAAATAGTTGTAATAGACATAATTTAAAATTGGATAACAAAATCTTCCAGTAATTGCCTAAGAGAAGACATTAAAACCAGGTTTTAGAAGGCAACTCCAGCCAGGGAAGCAGGTGCGTTAGCTGCAGATCTTTACTCCTCCCTTTCCTCCAAATCTGATCATTCAGTCTCATCTCCAGCTCTGCAGTAGACCACCTACTGCAACATTGGTACCTTCTCTGCATCCCTCTGCAGTGGATCATAAAGATCTTCTCCTCCTGACCTCCATCCCCACACTCGTTGCTTTATCACAGCCCTCAACACTAGCAGGTGCTACCCAGGAACTATTCCAAGTAGGTAGGCTGACTAAAGAGCTTCACCTCTCCCTCAGCTCTTTCAAAATCAATCTCCTAGTCTTATCATCAACTCTGTAGCAGACCACCTGCTGCAACCTCCCTACTCCATTCTGCCTTCAACTTCAGTGGACTAGGTGGACCAAATAGATCTTTCCCTTCAAACATCCTTGCCTTGACTCATTACTTTATCCAAGGCCCTAACTCTAGCATACTTTTCCTGGGTACACAGCGGACACTGAAGCCAGCAAAGCCTGTAGGCTAACTGCAGATCTTCACCTGTCTCTCCATTTCTCCTAGTCCAATCCCCCAGTCTCATGCCCAGTTTTGTTGCAGACTATCAGCTGCAGCCTCTCCTCACTCTCTGCTTTCATTCCAAGGGGTCTAAACAGATCTTTGTATAACACCTTGCTTTCCTCCCTCTCGTGGACCACTCAGCAACCACCCCAGCCCATCTCCATGCCTAAGTCAGCTCCCAGTATCTAGAAATACATTTTACTGGGAACCTCCAGAGGCCACACCTTTCAGGATCCCAGAAGAATTTCATACCTGGAAATACATGACCACCACAGAATCCTAAGAACCAGCGAGAGCAACAAAAACCAAGGGAAAAAAATATCCATCCATCAAAGACATCAGCATTAAAAACACAATCAATAACAGCCAGAACAATATGTCTCCATTAAGGTCCACAACTCTACCACGGAAGGCTACCCTACACAGTATTCCAATATAGCAGAATCACAAAGAAAAAAAGATAAATAGTCTTTATGAATATGATATAAGCCCTTAAGGAGAAAATGAATAAAGCACTTAAAGAAATATTTGAAAACACAAACAATGGGAGAAAATGAATAAAACAGTTCAAAAGAAAAATGTGGAAATTGAGTAAACAAAGAAAAGTCAATTGGGGAAAATCTGGAAATTAAATATTTAGGAGCTCAGTCTTTCATCACTCTGGCCATACATAAGAACAGATAACAAGAAGCCTGCTGCGGCCATGCCGTTTGTAAGCAATGTAAGTCTCTGTGTGTTTTATTCGGTTGGGTCTAAGCGGCTGTGGGACTGGCGGGTGAAAGAGATTTGTCCTGACTGTGGGCCAGGCAGGACTGGAGAAATCTCCAGCTACACATCACCAAAACACAAAAGAATATACCTTTATCTCAGCATTGCATAAACTTTCTCCAAAATTTACTACATACTCAAACACAAAGCAAGTCTCAACAGATGCAGGAAAATTAAAATAACTTCCTGTATCCTATCTGACAACCATAGATTAAAGCTGGATATCAACAACAATAGAAAAAAACAAACAAACAACAACAGAAATCATGCAATTTTATTGAAACTGAACACTTAACTACAGAATGAAAAAGTGATCAAGCCTGAAATTGAAGACTTTCCAGAATTGAGTACAAGACATACCCAAACTTATGGTCACAATGACATAAGAGACAAGTTCATAGAACTGAGTGCCCACATTAAAAAAAAAAAAATTGTAGAGATCTCATACTAAGAACTTAACATAACACCTAACATCTCTAGAACAAAAAGAAGAAATCACATCCAAAAGGAGTAGACATAATGAAACTAGGGGCTGCAATTAGTAAAATAGACATAAGAAACAACAACAAAACAGTACACAGAATCAATGAAACAAATATCGATTTCCTTGAAAACAAACCAATAAAATTGATAAATACGTATTGAAATTAACTAAAAACACAGAGAGAAAAATGTAGAAATGAATAAGGAGAAAAAACATCTGACACTGAGGAAAAACAGAACAATTACATGACTAAAAAAACTTGTTTTCCACCAAACTGAAAAATCCAAAAGAAATGGATAGTTTTCTTGATATATACCACTTACCAAAGGTAAACAAAGATCAGATAAGCAATTTAAACAAACCTATAACCTCTAGTGGAATAGAAACAGTTATCAGAATCTATCAACAGAAAAAAAAAAATAGCAGGACCAGATGGTTTTCTCACAGAATTCTACCAGATTTTTAAAAAAAGAGTTAATACCAATACTCCTCAAATTATTCCACCAAATAGGAACAAAAGGAAGACTGTACAATTCATTTTATGAGGTCACAGTTATCCTGTTACCCAAACAACATAAACATGTAACAAAGATAGAATCACAGGCCAATTTCCCTTATTGACACTGATGTGAATATTCTCAATAAAATACTTGCAGATGGAATCCAAGAACACACCAAAAAGATCACCCAAAATAATCAAAAGGCTTCATTCCAGAGTTGCAGGTATGATTCAATATATATACAGCAATAAATTTAATCCACCATGTAAACAAATTGAAAGACAGAAATCACATAATCTTCTCATTAGACACAGAAAACACCTTTGACAAAATCCAACACCCTTTCATGATAAAAGCCCTGGAGAAACTGTGGATACAAGGGACATCTCTAAGTATAGTAAAGACAGTTTGCATCAAGCCCATAGCTAAAATCAACTTAAATGGAGAGAAACAAAGCAA
Organism: Peromyscus melanophrys; assembly: GCA_902168415.1. Taxonomy (NCBI): domain Eukaryota; kingdom Metazoa; phylum Chordata; class Mammalia; order Rodentia; family Cricetidae; genus Peromyscus; species Peromyscus melanophrys. Next base: position 12,189 of record CABHPR010153587.1, on the reverse strand, counting down.
TTCCACAAAAATCTGGAACAAGACAAAGTTGCCCATTCTTCCCATAACTTCCAATATAGTACTTAAAGTCTTAAGTAGAGCAATAAGACAAATAATTATCAAGGTAATAAAGCTGGAACGTAAGAAGCAGATGATATGCTAGTAAGATAAATGACCCTAAAAATTCCACCATGAAACTCCTTTAGCTGATAAACACTTTCAGCACAGCAGCTAGATATAAAATTAACTCACAAAAATTGCTACCCTACTGTATACAAATGACAAATGAACTGTGAAAAATATCAGGGAAATAATAACTTTCCCAATAGTCTAAAATGATATTAAATGTCTTGGGGTAACTCTAACCAAGCAAGAGAAAGACTTGCATGATTAAAAACAAACAAACAAATAAACAAAAAAAGCAAAACAAAATCTTAAGACACTGAAGAAAAAAATTGAAGAAGCTACCAGAAGATAAAAGGATTTATCATGCTCATGAATCAGTAGGATTAATATAGTAAAAATGGCCACCCTACCAAAAGAAATCTACAAACTCAATGCAATCGCCATCAAAATTATAACATACTATTTTACAAATCTTGAAAGGACAATTTTCAGCTTCATATGGAAAAACAAAAAAATCTTGATATCTAAAACAATCTTGGGTAATAAAAATAATCCTTAATAATAAAAAAAATACCAATGAAGGTATCATCACCATCTCCTACTTCAAGGTATGAAACACTATGGTTATGGTGATATTTTATTTGTGCTTTAATAAATAAAGCTTTCCTGGAGATCAGAGGGAATAGCAAGCCATTTTAAGTAAACAAAGAAGTCAGGCAGTGGTAGCACATGCCCTTAATCCTATCACTTAGAAGGCAGGATCTCCTTGTGTTCAAGGCTAGGGAACAAAGCCAAGCATGGCAACACACACCTTTAATCCCAGTACCAACCATAGAGGTCTGGAGGCCTGTACAGACAGGAAGTGACAGAGATGGCCAAGAAGAAGAAGAAGTGATGTAGCTAGACAGAGAGCAAATCAGATGGCAGAACAGAAAGGCATATAAACCTGGGTAGACAGGAAGTCACTCTCTTTGGAAGCTGTGGAGTTGGTGAGGTGAGGTTAGCTCGTGGTTTGTCCTTCTCCTCTGATATTTCTCTAAGATTTTCACCCCTATATTTGGCAGATAGATAAAATTCCTGAGGAAAGAGAAATATAATAGATAGTTATTGACCGATGTCACAGGGAGCCTGGAACAGGAAGATCAAGTGGAGAGAGAAGAGAGGAGGGAGGGAATGAATATAAGTATTAGCAGTTAAAATTAAAGGCCATTAAGTGGCAATATGGAAATCTGACACAGTAGAAACTTCCTAAAATGTATATATATTTGGAGGGGATCTAAATAATATTACCAAATAATGGGAAAGACAGAGCTTCAGCTGGCCATCTCTTGTCACCAAATGAAGCTTCTGGTACCAGGACTGGGTTCTATCTATGTGAGTTTTTGTCCAAAGAGGTGCCATGGGAATCCCCAAACAACCCAAGCTGTTGCCAAAAGTATAAGTTGCTCTCCACAAACTGATGCCAAGGTTCCATTGTTGAAACAACACCCACACAACTCATTGAAGCTGGAGAAGTCAAGCTGGGTACTTACGTAGAACTTTCACCCTCCCAATCTATGACCTTCAGTACCGGAAGGAACTCTGCATGGGAGAAAGGTAAAAAGCCATGAACCCTTTCATCTACAAGGATGTCCTTGGGTACAATATATGCTAATGCAATGGTGGCACAAAGTTCATGTGCATAACCAATAATTGACCTGACTGAAGGCTCACTCCAAGAGATAAACCCATATCTGACACTGCTTAGGTAACCAGAGACTAGATAGCCTATGGACCTAGGGTAAAATCCAGTATACTTGTATTTAAAAAAGAAAAAAAACAGTTGCAATAAAATGACTCCTAATGACACTCTGCTATACTCATAGATCAATGCCTTGCTCAACCATCATCAAAGAAGCTTCCTCCTGCAGCAGATTGGGAGCAAATGCAGAGAACCACAGCCAGACATTATCAGAGAATGAGAGACCTTGGCATACTCAGCCTTAAATGAAATGTTTACACCAAATCTTTCCCCTCAGAGCTCAGGGAGGTAAAAAGAGTGTAAGAGCCAGAGGTGATGGAGGACACCAAGAAAACAAGGCCATCTAAATCAACATGATGGACACATAATAAGAACTCACAGAGACCAAGGCAGTATGTGCAGGGCCTGCATGGGCTTACAACAGACAGAGGTCTTAGAACTGGAAAGAGAATTGGATGCTTGTCTTCATCCCTAACCCAGTAGCAATTTTCAATAGATAACCTGTTGAAAGAGAAAAAATAGTTTCCTCCAAAGGAGTCTCACTGGGGAAACTACTCTTAAGGGTAGGCTCCTTGCTCAGCAGTTGATGTCCAACAGAAATCGAATTGAATTTCATCATTGGAGGTTCCTTGTCTCACAATTTCATGTCAGGGCTTTTCTCCTTTTTTTAAAAAAACAAAACAAAACAAAATATTAGTTTTACTTTTGATTTTGATTTTTCTTCTCTCTCTTGTTTTTACACTATAGGGCCTCTGCATATATATTATGATCTCCAGTTTAGTATTTTTATAAGATTTCCACATGTGCAAACAAGTGGGTCCCTGTTTTTGTGTCTTCTCTTGGACACTTTTCTTTCTGTTTCCTCTAATTCAAATACATTATATATATTATATATGGCTGTGGAATGATCTTTCTGTGTGCTGTGAATATGTATTGCTACCACTGGTTAATAAAGAAGCTGCTCTGGTCTATGGTAAGACAGGTTCTAGCCAGGCAGGAAGACTAAGCAAAGACCCAGGGAGAAGAAGGGCAGAGTCAGAGCAGATGCCATCCAGCTACCCAAGGAACAACATGCCAGCAGACAAGTAACACCACATCCAGGTGTCAAAACATAGATTAATAGAAATGGGTTAATTTAAGATGAAACAGCTAGCTAGCAAGAAGCCTAAGACATAGACCAAACAGTTTGTAAATAATATTAAGCCTCTGAATGATTATTTTATTTAAAAAAAAAAAAAAAGGCTGTTGCCAGGGTGGGACCAAGAAACTCCAGTTACATTTGGCACCCACCTTCAGGCACTGATCCACATAGACCTGAGAAACCTTAAAGATTTTGAACACACAGGAACAGAGCTGCACTGGGCTTCCTTGTCTCACAGTCTCATGCCAGCAGCAGCATGGAGATGCACCTCCCAACAGCTGCCTGTGAGATGGAGTTGACCACTAGGTACCATGAGCTAAGTGGCATGGCAGATTTCCACAGTCTGTCCCACAGGCCATGGTACAGAGAAGCATCTCCCAGCTGCTGTCTGTGGACTTGAGAGCATAGCTGCACAGCTCCTCGCTACTTAATACTGCCTCTCAGAATTGGGGAGGTGTAGCTGGAGAGTTTTCTCTCTGGGTCCCACCAAGCCCTGGCAGTCCGACAGCCCACTTATAAAATAAACACACAGATGCTTATATTATTTAAACTGTTTGGCCTAATGGCTCAGGCTTCTAGCTATCTAGTTCTTACATCTTAAATTAATCCATTTCTATAAATCTATACCTTGCCACATGGCTAGTGGCTTACCGGCATCTTCACATGCTGCTTGTCATGGTGGCGGCTGGCAGTGTTTCCCTCTGCCTTCCTGTTCTCTCAATTCTCCTCTCTGTTAGTCCTGCCTATACTTCCTGCCTGGCTACTGGCCAATCAGTGCTTTATTTATTGACCAATCAGAGCAACACATTTGACATACAGACCATCCACAGCAGGGAGGTAAGCATGACTCATTGGTACCTGCCCTGCTGGAACACCAGAGTGGGGTTGAGCCAGCAGCCAAAGCTGTGCTTTCATCCTACCAACGCAACTTAACAGTTTAAATACTCTCCTGGTCAGAAAAGGATTACAGGTACACAATAAAGACAGATTCAGATGGAAAATCTTGTGAACCACAAGAATATGTTATAGAGATTCAGCTGGATATTAAAGATATACCTAGAAATTTCAAGGCATTTTTATAGAGTAAGTCATTTATCATGAAATATTTGATGTTATTCAGTTTTTAATAATTCAGCTGTCTTCTGCTATGAAATTCTTGTGTGCCCAAATACTACCAGACCATTTTGGCAAATAGCTAAGCTTCTCAGACATTGATCAACTAGATAACCAACACCCCTACAGTGCCTAGGAAACAAGCAGGTGGTAGATGCATAGCTCTGTTTCTTGTGCAAATGAAGCTCAGACCATCCCTTGCCTTCAGGCCTAATGGCATTCCCAGAGCAACTGACTCAGAACAAAGGAGGTTTTTGCATATCCAGGTGGAGCAAAAGGTAGAACAAGATTCCTGGCCAGAACAGAATCATGTGGCTGGGAAAGAAAGAACAAGACAGTTTTTCTGTCAACGGTGGATAGAACCACATGGCCAGTGAGAAGTGAGAAAGGCAGAGATTCTGTAGATGGTAAGGCAGATCTCTTGTAGAGTTTATCAGGGCCAGGAGTAAAGAGCTAAGAAAGACAGATGGAGGACAAAGGAACAGTGGACAAAGATGAAGTCAAAAGCATAGGAGCTTACTAAAACTATGAGGACAGGAAAAATGGGCACAGAGAGGAGCTGAATATGAGGATGGAGCTGAAGCTGTACAGATAGAATTTTGTCATAGAGGAATAAGGTTAATGGACAAAGCACATGGTGTGCTTAGATTCTTTCCCTGAAACCAATTCCGTCTATTTGTAGTTTCTCTTCTGGGCCCCTGGGAAGAATATTATTAAGACTGGTCCTATAATAATATTTGAGAAGAAAAAACGTCTAAATGGGTTACAATATGTTTAAAAATATATGTAGGCTTGGGGGGAAAAAGGAAAGAGAAAGTCCTTATAAAAGGAATAGAATAATAAAAAATATAATAACCCACATAAAGATAGAACATACACAGAGAGTCTGGATACTGTATGTTATTACATTGCCTTTGGAATTTTTAACTACAGAGAGACATATGATTGTAGGTGCTGCTAAGTTAAACCAACATATATAATTTAAAGGTACCTTGACTTCAAAATTTGGGTCTAAGGATACGTTGCTTTGGAAAAGAGTTTCTGTTTTTGTTTCCATAGAAGATGAGAAGCTGTGAATTCCTTTCAGGTTAATATGGTTCCATCAAGGAAGACCCTCTGAGAGGTCTCCATTGGGAGCTATGGCCAAGGTGATCCAACATCCAGACCAGCTTCAAGGCAACTGGCTGAGACAATGCAGCCTCACAGGCTACTACAGCCAAGATATAACCATAATTCTAAAATTTCTGAGGATCCCCATAAGATTGTCAGAACCCCCAATCAGCAGGAAGTAGTTTAGAGAACTACACCCAAATTCCCAAAATATTGTTTATAAATGTTTGTTTTCAGTTAAGGGGGATTGGTTTTAAATTGTCATTTGTTATAGTCAATCTCTTTCTAAAGAAGAAGGAGGGATATGATACAGAAATGATAGAATAAAAAGTATATTATTGAATCTACTTTAATCAAAAAACAACTAGTAATCTTACATATTTTACACTGATATGGATTTTGGTTTATTGATACAAATTTAAGGTATTTTTATACTGTACATGTATTTCTACTCTTGTTTACAGTATTATGTTTATGCAACTCATTTAAAATTGTAATATATCATTAAGAAATATAGATTAATAGTCATCTATGATAATGAAACTTATAGTCATGTTAGTTAAGTTTTTAGGTTTACAAAGATATATTTCAGTCAGATAATCTTCAAACACTTCAAATACCTACAGAATAGGTGAAACAGTCCTTCAAATTTCTTATTTCACTAAAAAGCATGCCAGAGACTCTAGACCTGTAGGCTGAAGATGGATGCCTCAATGTTACAGTGGAACTTTGGGTGGCTGTCCATGCAGCCAGATGTCTCTGTCATTTCTAGAATTTTGGAAGTTGCTTGCAATGCACTTCCTGTTTACTCAGGTAATATTATATCATTCTGGGGTCTTTGATGGAGTTGAAGACTAGATAGTTATAGTTTTCCTTGATTATGATAAACAGTAAATCAGATATGAAACTTTAGACCCACAAATGTAGGTTAGGTAATAGAATACTTTCTTTAATTTTGCCAAACACAAATAGACTAAATATTGCAACTGCAATTCTTGCTTGATAACTGTTTTGTTATATGTAGTTTTACTATGTTAAATGAAAACCTTCCTTCTTAATTAGATAGAAAAGGGGAAGTGCTTTGGGATGGTCTTCCTGTATGCTGTGAATATGTGTTGCTACTATTGGTTAATAAAGAAGCTGCTATGGCCTATAACAAGACAGGTTATAGCCAGGCAGGTGATCCAAGCCAAGATGCATAAAGAAGGGCAGAGTCAGGGCAGATGCCATCCAGCTGCCCAAGGAACAAGATGCTGGCAGACCAGTAATGCTACAGCCACATGGCAAAATATAGATTAAGGGAAATGGGTTAATTTAAGATGTAATATCTAGGTAGCAAGAACCTTGAGCCATAGATCAAACAGTTTGTAATTAATATTAAGCCTCTGAGTGATTAATTTATAAGCTGCTGTGGGCCGTGAAGGGTAGGACAGAACACAGTAAAACTTCTTTTTACAATATACTTATCATTATCCCTTAAGAGCTTGTTTGTTACCTAATGAGAGACAGGAGGGGTGTGGATCTGGATTGGAGAGGAGGTGAGGAGGAACTGTGAGGACTACAGGGAGGAAATACCGTAATGAGGATATATTATTTGAGAAAAAAAAAAAAAAACTATTTTCAACTAAAGGAAAGAAATTAAATCTGCAAGCACATAAACAAACAAAAAATAACACCAGGCATTAATATTAATAGCCCACAGACAGTCATAACAAGTTCAAGACTTACTGCTTGAGCCTAAGTATATTCTGTCATAACACTATGAAACATCAAATTTCAGTTCTCATTTCCAAAGTCCTAATGTGTTAGAACAGTGAAATTCAATTACCCTAACTACTTTAACTATCTGAACTAACATTACTGTAATATCATAATGTACAAAAATAAATGTATTTAATGTTGCTTACTGTGATATTTATTGGATTGCAGATATTGTGGTAAATAAATTAATGAGACAATCAACAATATGACTTACTGATATTTATATTCCATGGTCCAAATTGTATGATGATCGAACCAAACCAATAGATGGGTATGTTAAAATAACTAATATATACTAAAACAATAGAATAAGATATAGATTAGTAGAAGGTAACATTTGAACAGAAGTTGAATAGAGCTTAACATAATGAATGTTGGAAAATAATAATGCAATTATCTGTAAAAAGAATGCATAATGAAGTAGAAGCCAAAATAAAGGTATGAATAATTGGTGTGTTTTGTAAATAGCAGGAAGTCCTCTTTACTCTAAATGGAATGAATAGAATGCAAAATTAGAGTCTAGTAGAAAGGTAATAAGGAACCAGATCATAAGCGGTAATTCAAACTGGGTAAAAAGAATCTATATTCTATTCTAAATTTGATTATATGAATTGAGGGTTTGGAAGATGAGGTGACATTTTCCAACTGTGAAAGATCCTCTGGAAACTTCTAGAATGCCATTTTATACAGAAATCCCGCTTCTGCATGTTTATTTGATGGAATTAAACCAAAGATTTCATTCAATGAGATATCTACACTCTTCTGTTCACTATCACACTATTGATAAATAGCCAAAACACAAATATCCACCAACACATAAATGGAAGCAGAAAAGATGTCACACTAGTAATATTATTGTTATTGTTATTATTATTATTATTATTATTATTATTATTATTATTATATTTTTTCCTAATTGAATGAACCTGGAGGACATTATCCTATGCAAGAGAAGCCATCTTATAGATGGACAAATAGTTTATGATATTTCTAGGAGGTATATAATGTAGTCATAAACTGTCAAGTCAGACAGTTTCCAGGAGATGGGGGATAGAAATAAGGAGTTCTTATTCTATTCTATATGAAAAAATTTAAATATGGGACAGGATTTAATTTTAGAGATTTTTCTGAAGGGTATTATATTAATGTTCTGTTATGCGCTGAAGATAATAAATGGTAGATCACACATTCTTATCTTGACGAAAAGCACAAGGGCAAGCAACTTTTAAAATCATTTTGGGGGAGAAAGTTTAATATCAGGGTGTGGTACTTTGTATGACACATGAATATGATCTTACACCCTTAGAAAGTATGGCTTGTCCTGTAGACAATTATACATGAGTTACTCTGATATATGTTTTTCTAACCCAATATTGTCTATTTTTAAACTTCTCAAGTAGCCATGAAGCTTTAACCTTACAAATAAAAGGGATAATTGATACATCAGTTTTGACAAACATATATAACCTGAATGGTACTTGACACCTGCAATAAGTCTCTGACAGTTTCTCTCGCTATTTGCCAAAACATTCCCCAATCACTATTTTGCATTTACTTCAAAAATTTTTCAAAATTCATCCTGGTCTTTGGACCAGCTGTTCTGATTGTGAACTTCAAACATTTTCTCTAATCACCAGCCCCCCCATGGCTGTATTTTTAAGTTCTGAAAACAACCTGGGATAAATTTAGAAATCAAGAACAAAGCACATATGAGACTCTAGATTTAACAGCTTGGGCCTTTTAATGGCATCTGTCATCATGTCTTTGAAAAGCTATTTATCACCACAATTCCCTATGGTACAGTTGTGAAATGGTGGCCCTTTTATCTTCTTCGCCCAGGCATTTCATGTGAACAAGATCATAGGATGAATATAGGAATGTAGTCTTTGATGGAGAATTGGAGTCTTTGTGACTTGGAAAAAAACTTAATGTACCTACCCATCATGTATGCATGTAAAATTAAACCAGACATTTTTTTCTCCTGTAGTAACTCATCCTCAATATTACCTGATTGGCACATTAAACACTTTGCTTTCCACAACTCTGGAATACACATGACAGAGAAGGGCAGTGTGGTGGGCAAGAGCTAAGAAAACTTAAAAATAATATTTCATTTGAAGACAGTAATGAACAGATCTAATTTTCATATGGTTTAGAATAGCATGTAAGTATAATGTAAGTTTACTTTGTGGAGTCTAAAAGAAATATCAGTGAGACTAAGTCTTTCTTGTTTACTTCCTAAACAAAATGGCAGCATGAATTACTGAGGAAAAAAACTGGATGAATTTTTACCTCTACTCTTTCTTCACCACCTGTTACCAGGATAGACTTTTGATCTTAAAGTGCTTATTAAATTAGTAACATAATACAATTAAGGTCTGCTTTAATAAATGTTAGTGGTTGAACAATGGACATTTTAAGAAAAGTCCTTCGTTCCTACAAGTGCCCCTCCTATTTTAATGTCTTAATCCACTCCCTTTTGTGTGGCTCACTGAGTTTTATTAGGGTTGCTTGCATGAACACGAGTAGGGTTATTTATTGGAGCATGTGCAACTCATAAGTGAGTGATATTCAACTGAAGAAAATGACATTACTGCCCCCAGGGACAATTAGCTGCCAGTGGTCCTTCAAGGAAGAGTGAGGCCTTGTGAGCTGCTCCTCCACCCAGGATGAAATGCAGATGGGTAGAATCTTGTAAAGGTCCCATGCAAGTTAAAACAGATACTGTAACTTTTTGATTGCAGTGGCCATACCATGTACAGAAGACACCATTTCACAGAATTTCTCATCTTTTGGCTCTTCATTCTCTTAGTATCCTCTTCTACAATGTTCCCTGAGCCTTACAGAGAGTAAAATAGGTACCTTGCTTAGAGCCAAGCATATAGAAACCAAATATTTTCTGAACTTGGACCAGTTATATGTCTCTTAACCACTGCTCATTAAAGAAAGAAGCTTCTCTGATGAGTAGCTATCTGTGGACATAGACAAAAGTATTTAGAAGACAGTCGGGAAATACATCCATTTAGGCAAGCAACATCAGTAGGACCTATCATGTCTCACCCTTCTCTTGGCCAAGTTCATAGTACCAAGCATGAGTTCCTTGTTGTGGAGTGAGCATCAAATCCAATCAGAAAGAAGTTGGTTATCCCCACCATACCCAGGCCATTATTGCACCAATGGGCATGTTTTATTTGGTAAGTTATTATATAACCCACAATGTTCACAGCTGGGTAAAATTATTGGTAATTTTCCTCCCAAAGCAGTCTAAACAACATCTCCTGGCACTGAAAAAACTACCCAGAAAGAAGGAAACATCTACTTGAGTCACAAGTTGGTATCTCTATGCTCTGCAGGAAAGTATGTGGTACCTTCAACAATAGGTTCTTACCACCTAGTTCTGGTGGATAACTAGAGCAATGGCAAAAGCCTGTATTGTTTTAGGCAGTTTCTGGTCCCTCCTTGGTCAATACCTCATGGGGATGTATTCCATACCTAGCACAAAGATTCCTATTTAATAACTTACTCTATCCACCCATGCAGAATACCTCCATTCAAACTTCATTATTATTATTATATTTTAATGAAGATGCAAAACAATAGGTTTCTCTATGGCTAACACATGAGAGAAAAGCACGTTGAGTATGACTTTCTGTAGATTATTCAATATAATATTTACCATTTTAACCCATTTTTCTGCAAATTTCATTCCTCTTTGTAGTTGAATAACAGCCATTGTATATATAGACCACAATTTCCACTTATCGGTGATGGAGTCTATATTGTAGTCTATTGACTTTTTTTATATAAATATTATACTATTGCTTTTTAATGGTAGTTAACGAAAGACAATTATTTACAAATAATTATATTCAATCTACATCAAATCATAATATATAATTATATTAGATTGTATTTATACATAGTATTTCAAGTATACCACTTAGTGTTTAAGTTATATGTATCATACTATAGTATCTATGTGATAGTCACCAAATTTCTCTGCATTTAATTAGACTCTAAGGTTGAATACTACCTACAATTGTTTTTTAAATAGCCACCTTGTTGAAAAAGTGGAATGAGTATATAATAAAATTGTTATTTTGATTAGGATAAATATTTTGCCTAATGTTCTGGTTGGAGATTCTTCTAGGATCTAAGATTTTTATCTCTTGCCTACTGTGATTGTACTAAAGAGAACGCAGTCCACTTAGCTTTGAAAATATTTATCTCATATCAATAAAATCAAAATCAAAATCAAGTGTTGATCTTAAATTTTTCTTCTAGTTCATGAAACACCTTAGGTTTTGCTCTGGATATCACTCTGTATAAATAAAACACTGATTGGCCAGTAGCCAGGCAGGAAGTATAGGCAGGACAAGCAGAGAGGAGAATTCTGGGAAGTGGAAGGCTGAGGCAGAGAGACACTGCCAGCCACTGCCATGAAAAGCGAGATGTAAGGTACTGTTAAGCCACGAGCCACATGGCAACTTATAGATTAATAGAAATGGGTTAATTTAAGATAGAAGAACTAGATAGCAAGGAGCCTGAGCCATTAGGCCAAACAGTTTAAGTAATATAAGTCTCTGTGTGTTTGATTGGGTCCGAGCGACTGCAGGACAGGCGGGTGAGAGAGCTTTGTCCTGACCTTGGGCTGAGCAGGACTGGAGAACTCTCCAGCTACAAGGTTTATCTGAACTGAAATCATTTAAAGCAATGAGAAGAAATTTGTGAATACCCTGACAGTATAGTTTAAAATGTCCTTTTTGGTGCCATGACCCTGAAAAGGCCTTAGGTACAAGCTTGTGTTCTCTGTCTCTTAGGACACCTGCCCAGTTGCCAGTATTGCTCTGGATTTGTAATTCCCTCATATGGGCCAGCTCTCTGGATGGCCTCAGGCCTATATCCCACCAACACATAGTTCTGCAGGTGCTGCTATGCATAGCCTTCTCCCTTCACTGTTACTGCTTCAGTCTGCTGACATATGCTTGACTTAACCACAGTTTCAAACACGTACCTATTGTCTCAGCTCTATGTGATCACAACTTTAAAAACAAGCAGCAATGTGTGTGTCTTTACAAATATAAGGATGATTTGGTAATTAAAGTGACAATTCTTCACTAGCAACTATAAGTGTGGTTATATTTGAATAGTCAAAAGTGAGACGATTTGGACAACAGATTGTATATAAATTATTCTCCATTAACCACCTGGGTGATGT
>CABHPR010153586.1:21195-52511 GCA_902168415.1 Peromyscus melanophrys | reverse complement strand
TTTTTTTTTTAAACTTAGAACTTCATTAGTTAAAAGGAAGAAATCAGCTGGAGTGCCCTTGGAAAAGGGGGCAAGCAGTAGGCTGGGCAGCCCACTGAGGCTTGAGCTGACAGGTGTGGATGCTGAGAAAGAAGCCAGCAGTCCAACAATGCGTCATCCACCTTTCCGTCATTCCTCCATCTGTAACAAGTGTCTTAACAGCTCAGAGTCTCCCTTTTCCAGGGGTTGGCATTACCTCCCATCTGAACAGAAAAATTCTCCCTTTGGAACAAAAGATCGCCTCTGTGATTTGGTTCATTTATAAAGAGGCACCAGATGAGTTTTTTCCAATCCTGCAAGATGCCTTATGTATGCTTGAAAAATCAAGACACCATCCCCACAGGGCCACCTAGTCCCCAAAACAACTGCCATGCACCCTCTTGAGACTAGATCTTGAAGGCAAATGCTGCTTTGCTTCCCTGAATTTCTCCTGTGCCTCCCACTGTGTGGGCTCCAGCAGCTTCAGTCTGACACAGGTTTGTGGAAACAGCTATGTGTTGGGAATGAAGTTCAATGCCACCCTAGGATCAAGGCTGGGTATCCCTGGGAAACATTCAGGGTCCAGCACGACTTCTTTCTCTCCTGCTTATTTTGCAGCTGACTATGCTATGTGATGGAGGAAGGCATATTCCAAGCCGAGCCAAGGGATGAATGAGAAGGGAGGCCCCTTGGAGAGTCCTTAAAGCAAGAAGGACGGCGGTGTCTCCTACCAGCTGTCCTCCAGCTGATGAAATTCCTTCCTGTTGCAGGACAGCAGGGACCTTAGAAAATCTGAGTGATCATCCCTTTGGGAGGAGAAATATGCATAAATAATGAAATGAAAGTCCCCTTTAAAGTAGGGTCGGAAGAAAATGAACGCTGCCCGAGATGGGAGTCGACACCCCGAGATGACCTCTGCTGATGGAGGATGTGATGGCTGAGAAGATAAACAGGAGGGAGTGTAGGAGAGCTACAAGGAAAATAAATGGAGCGAAACTGGGAGGGGAACCACAGGGGATCACAGGAGGAAGCAGCGACTTGGGGACCCGCCAGGGAAAATGGTGGGGGAGGAGAGGAGCTTGGAAAAACACAACCAAACCCAAATAACGGGATGGCTGGGGTGGGGGAGGGGGCAGCCCTCGCCAGAAAATTATCCCATGCATGAAGGGGCTTGTACCATAAATAACATCCTCATTCAATGCTGGGAAATACTCCTCCGGGGATTTTTGCTCCAGGCAAGGAGCAAGGAATGGCCACTCAGAACAGAGCAGGGCCCCAAACAGAAGGGAGTTGCTCAAAGCCAGTTCTTTCAACCCTTTGAGGTCGCTTCTGTAGCCTTTCACATCCCTTCCTGCTCTCTCTCTCTCTGCCACACATTTCCATTTTTTTTTTCATGGAAGTTTCTCATTTTCCCAATTCTGACATTTCCTAGTACATGAGTATATGTGTTTGTATGTTCATGAGTGTGAATGTGTGTGTGTGTGTGTGTGTGTGTGTGTGTGTGTGTGTGTGTGTGTGTAGGGCGGAGGCTACCTTCAGCTGTCATTCCTCAGACCCGATCTGCCTTATTTGTTGAGATAGGGTCAACTCCTTGGCTTGGAGCTCTTGGACTGGGCTAGGCCAGCCAGCAAGCCTCCATGATCTACTGTCTCCAGTTCCCAGCCCTGCCTGGGATTACGAGTGTATTTCACCACTGTCTGCTTTTGAATGTGGGGCCTGGCAGTTGGACTCAGGGTCTCATTCTGGGGCTGTTTCTCTAGCTCCTAGTTCTTTTTTAATTGAAAATAGTTTTTTTTTTCATGTAATATATTCTGAATATGGTTTCCTCTCCTTAGTCCCTCCCAGATCCTCCCCACCTTCCCACCCACCCAAATCCACACCCTTTCTTTTCTTCTCCCATCAGAATACACACTAATAATAATAAGATAAGATAAAAACAAACCACAATAGGACAAAACTAACAGAAAAAAGCCCCCCCCCCAGAAAGCACAAGAAACTCATACAGACACTGAGACACACACATTCACACACACAGAAAACCCATAGAAACAACGTCAGAAACCATGTTATATAAACAAAAAGTTCTGTAAGGTTAAAAAGAAATGGCCAGGCAAAGCACTGTGAGACAGAAATCCTCCAAAAATACCACTGAGTTCGTTTTGTGTTGGCCATCTACTGCTGGGAATGGGCCCTGCCCTTAAGTGTGGTATGTCTACCCAGGGAGACTTGGTTGGAGAAAACTAACTTTTGTTTTGTGAGCAGTTATCAATTGGAGATAGCTTCTGGGTTTGAGATGGGGGTCTAGCCCTATTTCTGATATTTTTGTTTGTGTCAACTGCCCTGAGGGAAAGACCCTGGAAATAAGATAATACAAAACAAAAGTTCTAAGATACATTATTGCATATTGCTTATTAGCTGGAACACTCTGCTGTTGGAATTCCTGGCCACTCCCCCAGCTACATGACCACACATGCGCAGTTGAGTAGCCAAGTAAGGGGCCTTACGTCCTACCTACGTAATCCATTCGCTGGGTGATCTTCTAATTTGCACATGCGTGGCGTAGCTCCGTAAGCCCATATGCGCATGTGCAGGAGAATCCATAAGAAGTGGGACAGACTCCTCCCCCACCTCCTTCTCCACACTTGTCCCCCACAGGCCGGGTCACACTCTCTTCTGTCCCTCCCTTCTCCTAGTAAAACTCTGATAGTGGGTTTTGTCGTGCCTCGTGACCTTTCTTGCATGGAAATGTATAACACAGCGCTGCATCAAAACCAACAGCTGCCATGCATTCTATGTTCTGTGTGTTCATGTCTGGTAATGTTGGCTTAGAGGCAGAAGAGCATCAAGGGACTTTGAGAATCTGTTCTTCCGGTAAGATATGAACATACTCTGGATTTGAGTTTTATCCTCATACCCAACTCACAGTATTTTACATTTTTTTGTTTTGATTTATTTTGAGACACAGTTTCTCTATGCTGCCCAGACTGGCCTCCAACTTTTGGCCTCAAACAATCCTGCCCTTCAGCTTTCGAGGTAGCTGCCCTTGGCAGGTGTGCACCCTGGTTAATACCTGGCTACAGCGCTGTTCGTTTGCTGTAGTTTTTTGGTTTTGTTTTTAAAAACAAGTTGTCATTTAGCCCAGGCTGGCCTCAAACTTACCATGTGACCGAGGCTGGCTTGAACTGGTGAGATTCCTGCCTCCATTTCCCAGGTGCTGGATTATAAGAGTGTTACAGCCGAGCGGTGGTGGCGCACGCCTTTAATCCCAGCACTCGGGAGGCAGAGCCAAGCGGATCTCTGTGAGTTCGAGGCCAGCCTGGTCTACCAAGTGAGTTCCAGGAAAGGCGCAAAGCTACACAGAGAAACCCTGTCTCGAAAAACCAAAAAAAAAAAAAAAAAAAAAGAGTGTTACATGGCTACATGACTTTTAAAGTTACTGAGTCTCCTTAGATCTCAAAATACCTATTTCCAAATCTATACAATGCCTGCTACTATTATTTTGAAGTGAACATTTCCTAGTGCAATGTAACTGTCAAGGAAGTTGTAGTCGTAAACACAGTCGGCAGTTTAAATTCACTTACGCTCCAAGAACCAAGATTTCTCAGGCGTCTTTGCAAGCTAAACAAGCAATGCCCTAGAGATTTTGTAGCCAAGAAACTTGAAAGGCAGAGAGTTTAATGTCTGGATCCAGTGCTTTGCAGCAAATCAGGGGAAAAAAATCTGGAATTTAAGGAAAATATCTTGAAATTGGCTTTGAACTTCTTGTGCTGGGAAGAGTTATAAAACAACATGGGAAAAACTCAAATTAGAATCGAGGAAGTATTTAATGAAGCTTATAAATTCACTATTTAAAAGCTAGTACTTCATAGATAATGGCATGTGAGAGTAGTAATAAAGAACAAGGTGAGCTTTTGTTTTAACAATTTGCTTCTTGATCTCTTCTAATTAAAATTTAACTAAAACAAATTTTCACCGTTTTCGTGTAGAAGGATGAAAAGGGAATGAGCTGAAGAGCAATTATTAAATCTGTTTTATTCACACTCAGATACATGATGGCATACTGGCTGTCATTTACTTTATTGGAAAGAGTGAGTCGTCACAGAGATAGTGTGAGTCTTTCCCGGGAGAGTTTTAAGCGGTATGTGGTATATCGAAAAGTGACTCTGTGCTGGAATCAGATGCATACAACTCAGATTCCTGGGTGTTATAACATATAAGGCGAATTTCGTGGACAGTAGGAATCCTGTTCAGTCCAGAAACCGATGGGGAACTCAGGCACCGGGCTTGACCATATGGGTCCAATGTGGGATGTGAGTACTGACCAGGAATCTGGAGGCTGCCTTAGTACTTGCTCTAATAGTGGGTCAGATCCACAATGTGAGAGCCATCCACAAAAGCAGTCTGTTAAAACCTGACCTGCTGGCTCTCAGCCGTCACTAGTGAATCCTAGACCGCAGACATAAAGTTGTGTGCCCTTGCAAGTTGCCGTTGCCAACACCAGACTGTCTCGGTCTTATGAAAAACAAAATTGGATTTAAGATCAGATGGCTTCCAATTATGACTCTCTGGCTAAGTGGCTCCCAATGAGTCACTTGATCTCTTTGGGCCTCTTTCACCTTTTGTAAGAGGAAAAATGACATTAATATCTCATATGACTGTCACTTTGTTTACTGAGATACTGGATCTTGCAGAAGTGCTCTGTTGATTCCAATGCCCAGTAGATAGAGTAGACACTGTTAACATGTGATTCCCATTGTCAATCCATAATGTGCACACTGATGCTTCCTGGTGCAACCACCTTTTGCCTCTGGACTCCAACTCAAAACCAGAAAACCCTGTCTTGCCACAAGGACCACTTCATGGCCACGTGACCCATGCATTCTTGTAGTCTCTGCACTCATTTTAACACTCTGCTCTCAACCGGATCCTCTTAGTAACGTTTGAACATACGGCTCTTCAAATTAACCAGTGACTTCGTTTCTTCCTAACGTATAACTAACTCAGTGTTGATTTATAGTCTTTAGAGTTTGCCTTATTCCTCCTCATCTCTATGGACCAAGTGAATACACATTTTTATTAAAAACTACATGCATGTACACATTTTCCAGATGAAGTACGATGTAAAATAACGAGCGCATGGTTAGAATCACTGTCCCCTCTAGACCATCCAGAGTCTGGGTTTCTGGAAGAAATGCTATTTAGATCTCTAATACAAGAACCTGGCACACTGTGGTTGTCATTGACTGTGTGAACTGTGGCATGTGTCAATCCATGCTGAGAGGGGAACTACTCAATGTATCAGTCTACCAAGAGAGAATGTCTCTGGTGTTGACGTCCCTAGAGGATGATTTATTCCATTATTATGGTCTGTGTTAGTGTAAGAGAGATAGTGAATTGCAAGTGAGGATAGAGAATATATATTAACTATTCTGTTGCTTCATGGAAATTTGCCTGAAAAGTCACCACTTAAGACATTTATCTTCCGCATGGTTTCTGAGGTCAAAGACCTGGAAACAGCTTACTGAAGTTGTTCTGGCTGAGAGCCTCCTTGGAAATTGCAGCCAAGCTCCTGGTTGGGCTAGTGACCCACTCAAGTGTCCTTAAGTTATAGGCACTGGCTACTGTCAAGCTAGCTGGCCCCCAAAGAAAGAATGACAAAAGCCCCGACAACTAGTACATTATGACCAAATCTTTAGAGACAAACTCTCAACGCCGACTGTATGCTGTTCACACACACACCGCCACTCAGCCAGCACGAGAGGGGCCCACATGAATCTTGCAGCTAAAGAACCATTGGGGCTGTTCTTAGAGCTAGCCATCACAGCTATGTAGCACCAGTTCATTCCTAAGTTCTACCTGGATCCTGATACACGTGGGAGACAACGCCCAAAGTTTGGTTTCTTGGTGGCAATCAGAAACCTGATTCAAGGTACTTTTCAAGTCCAGTCGATGTATCTTTACTGGATACTGACGTGGGGGCTGTGACAGCTAATATTGATCGTCAGCTTGACAGGAACTGGAATCACCTAGGAGGCAAAATGTGGGCCATGTTTGTGAGCGAGTTTCTGCGTTTGTGCTAACAGAGGGAGAAAGACACATCCTAAATTCGGGAGGCATAATTTCTTGGGCTGGGGGTCTCAGATTGAAAAAATAATAAATAAAAGGAAAAAAGTGAGCTGAGCGTTAGCAGTCATCTCTGTTCCCTGACAACGTCTTGCTTTGCATCGTGACCAGCAATCGCACACTCCAACTGCTATGCCCTCCCCGTCATAATGGACTCCACCCTCCAACGGTAATAAATGAACAGTACTGAAGAAGCCTTTCCTTTCTGAAGGGCCTTGGACAGGTATTTCGTCACAACGATAAGAAAAGCAACACAGGGGTTCTGTAGTGCAAACCCCGAAAGAGCAGATGTCAACATAAATGGGAGCCTGCCCAGTGGCTTCAACAACCCTCATCACTGTGTTAACCATTGGCTGTTAGAGAAAACAACACTGTGTAAGGTCTAATCAAGCAGTTCAAAGTGAAGTTTAGACCAAATCCCACATGAATGGGGCTTCAGGCTGGTTTGCAAAAAAAAAAAAAAAAAAAAAAAAAAAAAAAAAAAAAAAAAAGAATAAATAAATTAAATAAAGAAAGAAAAAATAAAAGCTTCCTGGAGGGATGGGGACTAGGGCATGAAAAACTAAATGCAGAAATGATGTGGGGATGAGGAGCCACAGGACAGGAGAGAAACCCCAGAGTGTGGCCGAGGGGGATGGGAGCTGATTTAGAAACCTGGTGAGCTTGAAGGAGGATGACTTCTATTCCGAGGGCAAAGGGCAAAGGTTAAAGGGCCCCCTTTCCTTTTACATCAGGAAGATGGAGCAGAGTCAGAAGCACCGGCTTGGAGCAGACACGGACAATGTACTGTGCATTTGCAGTGTCTCCCCCATTCCACACACCCACAACTGACTGGGAGAAGTGAGCATCATTTTCTTCACGTGAATGGGCTTTGAACCTCAGGTTGTTTGCAGCTGAAGTTCACAGGCTTCCCACCAGACACTCCATCATCGGCACTGTGATTCTTAGGCTTGCTCAGCTGGAAACTGTGAAAACCAGGCAGGACTCCCCCAGTGACTCAGAGGGGAGGAGGGGAGGACCCTGTGGAATCAGCAAGGCAGGCGACTTTGCACCAACTTCCTCCTTTCCGTACACAGCACAGAAGGCAGACTTTGACCCTTGTAAAAGAACAGCTGGCCGCGCTCCCCACCCTGTCCTGTCTAAAGACCCACCCAAAGGAGACCAGGCCCTGGCATACAATGTCATGGAAGTGCCCTGGAGAAGAAGTGGGGGAGATGGGCTCATTTTGCACCCATTTCCAACGAAAATAGCATTTGTTTTAAGCTGCCTTAAGTGTGAATGTAATCTCTCTTATGGTGATGAGAAGAGAATGGCAGTCTACAGACAAGATGACAGTCACACTCACAAGAGGGTTAAGGGAGTGGTCATGCCAACACATGCAAAATGAAGCCAGAAAGGCTTTGGGCACTTATGGAGTATCATATAGAAGAATCTCGATGGCTGGGTCCGAATTCTGTTCTATGGCTGGTGTGATGTACATTGGCCAATTGTCATGTGTTGTTTGAGCCCACTGAGAAGCTGGGCCTGGGAGTAAGACACCCCCACCCCCACCCCACCCCCCACCCCCACCCTGCACCATGACACCTCAGAACCAAGCATGTTTGTCTCAAATTGTCCTTCCAGGTCTCTTGGCTGTGGATGGAATGGCCCCCCAAGCTCTGTGACAAGGAGGGAAAAGAGCAGCAAAACCGTCCAAGGATAAAAAAAAAAAATGTCGTGCCCTTGAGAACAGCTAGTCATTTGTGCCTGCGGTGGACAAGCAGAGAGTTCTGTCACAGAGGCTCAGCCACGGACAGAAAGCTTAATCAGGAATTTCAGCTGACTGTCTCAACTTTCCCCCGCGAGGTTTTCTGCGGGATGTGTGTGAGCCCCGATCTGATGCTCTTGTCTCTGTCTGTTGGTATTTGTTCTTTAACTCGGAAACCTCACCCGGGAGTTCTGTCTGGGACCGTCAGTCGGAGGCTTCTGCTGTGTTTCAGTTCCCAGGGCCTCCCTCGTCAGTGTCTGCTGGCCGGTGCGTCCAACCCGAAGCTGTGTCTTTCTGTTGCTTGCTCTTTGACTCTTACTCCTGATGGATGCATACTTAATAAACTCACTCCTTAAAAACTAATGTCAGAGCTACCGCAGATTAGTCTTCTTGCAGAAAGCTTAGAGCTGTGACTTAGAGCCACGCAGGCAAGCCCAGGTCCTCACTTGTACAATGTAGTGGCGATGCCCGTCTCACTGTACTAGAACATTGTATTCATCACTACTGTGCGTAGCACATAGTAGGTGGTATATAAACTGTTGTATCTTCGTCAGGAGTCTCCACAGGAATAAAACCAATAATAAATGATTTATGAGTTGGCTGATGTAGTTAGAGGCTGAATCATCCCACCGTGGCCGTCGTGTAGGCTGAAGGGCTGGGAAAACCAGCCCAGCTTTGGACAAGAAGCAGGAAGCTTCAGAACAGGAGCTACCAACAACGCAGCTCCAGTCTGAGGCTGAAAGGCTGGGCCACACCTCCGGAGTCACTGGGATGAATCCACATTCAAAGGCTGAGGAGTCTGGAGTCTCGGGTCCACAGAAAATGGCTGCAATAAAAGCCACACCTTAGCTAGCGTTGGATGTGCACACTGTGAACTGCCCTCATTCCACTTACGGTCCTGTCTGGGATCCCAGCCTATCAGACAGTGTTATCTGTTACCCTCAGAAAGATCTTCCACGTGCATTTTTCTTACGCACATGCCAAAGGTCTTTGGAAACAACTTCACAGATACACCCCAAACTCTGCATTACCAGCTGCTCTTCCAGACATCTTTTATAGTTACTTTTAACAGGGTGAATATTTTCCAATAGACTTCTGTCGATCATTACCATATTCAGCATAAACTAAGAACATACTTTTGCATTCTCAGATGCCCAGTAATGGTGAGAGAGAATCATTCAGACGGAAGCTCTCTCATTACACTGTAAACACTTGGGCAAGAGAAACAGCGATAGGAGGCAGTTGCCCTGAATATCCCCTAGAGTTGCAGAAACGCAGAGAGAACCAAGAGCAATCAAAACATTATTACCTTCTGGATAGAGTGATGGAAGGCTGGAGGAAAAAAATGGGATAGACACCATGTTGTGTTGGGAGGTGCTGTGGGCACGGGGCAAGCCAGAGCGAGGGCAAATGATCCAATAATAAGACTCTGTGTGAAGAATGTGTGTCATGCCTTTTTATCATGGGGCTCATTTTAAGTTGTGTGTCAGTGGTACAAAAGTAGAGAGCAAAACATAGCGTTCTCAACCCAAGCCTAATGCTTCTTACATGCCGAGATGGGGACTCTGAACACGCACCCGATATCTCTCCTGACGATTTCTGGTTATTTGAATTTCAGCAGCAGCAGCAGCAGCAGCAACACAGCCTGCGCAGGTGTTGCCCTGGGTGAAAGTGTAAAGAACAGATAAAGCTGTGACTTAATGTGCATTATTTGACATGGGCTGGGCCACGTCAAGGACCCCAAGGCCTCAGGCCCATGAGAGTGGCAAGCCTTCCTCCAGCGTGAGGCTCAGAGGGACGGCAAAGTGTTCCTTTGGTCCGAGTGCAAATGTCGGCAGTGTGTGCAAAAGCTAGCAACCACAGATTCCTCCTCCCAGACAACTGCAACCTGGGACTGGTTGCCTGCAGAGATCTCCTAGCGAGACTAGCTGAGTCCATCCCCCTTCGTGCTGCGTGCACTAAACACGCCTGGGTTGTTGTGTACTGAGCACAGGGCACCAGATTCCGGCTTCTCTGTGCATGTGTCTGTGTGTCTGTCCCTTCTTCATTTCCTTGTCACCCGAGTCAGCTTTCCAGGACCAAGCCATGCTGGTCATGATGCACAGGTCTTATGCCTGGTGGGAGAGAGTACGTTAATTAAAATCTTTCCATGTGTTTGTGAATCATTTCTCTATAGTTTCATAGAAAGGCAGAGCCATTGAATAGTATCTGAGACTTAGCTCAGTACAGAGCCTGCCTGGGGCCAGGAGAGAGACCCAGCCTCCAGGAGAGAGACCCAGCCTCCAGGAGAGAGACCCAGCCTCCAGGAGAGAGACCCACCCTCCAGGAGAGACAGCTCTGGAGCTAAAAACTTCTGAACTCAAGGGCGGCTGAGCTGCAAAATTCTGTGGCGGTCGCCTGTAGAGCAAGACAGGAATTGTATGTGTGTCTGGAATTATACTGGGATGAAAGGGGAGCAGTCTGTCAAAAGGAACCCTAATATCTTGGCTTGGAGCAGTCTGTCAAAAGGAACCCTAATATCTTGGCTTGGAGCAGTCTGTCAAAAAGAACCCTAATGTCTTGGCTTGGAGAAGAGGTTTTGTTTGTTTTTTAGTAAAAGATGTGATGTGTAGATTAGAAAAACAGACAGATTGATAGAAATAAATGATAGCTAGATGATAGAGATAAATACAGTATAAAGAAAATTACATAGGTTTATATTGCTGTGATGAAACACCATGAAACAAAGCAACTTGGTGAAGAAAGGATTTATTTGGCTTAAGCTTCCATATCACTGTTCATCATCAAAGGAAGTCAGGACAGGAACTCAAACAGGGCAGGGACCTGGAGACAGGAGCTGATGCAGAGGCCATGGAGGGGTATTGCTTACTGGCTTGCTCCTCATGGCTTGCCCAGTCTGCTTTCTTATAGAACCCAGGACCACCAGCCCAGGGATGGCACCACCCACCATGGGCTGGGCCCTCCCCCATCAGCCAATAATTAAGAAAATGCTTTACAATAAAATCTTAAAGAGGTTTTTTTTTTTTTTTTCTCAACTGAGGTTCCCTCCTCTCTGCTGAAAAGCTTGTGTCAAGCTGACAGAAAACTAGGCAGTACAAAGGGTTATAATTAGTTTAAAAACCACTTTGCAGTCTTGTCTGTATGTTTTGGCTTCAACTGAAGATAAAAAAAATGGATAGTTTCTGCTATAAGATAGGCTTAGTATAGACTTAGCACATATTGATTAAAACTTGCATTCTATGTTAAAGAATGTGGACTGATATAGGAACTTTATTTTTCACAAGACTTAAGAACACAAGTTCTAAGAGAATATTTCTAATTATCATTGATGTGGGGATCTGAAGACTCTTAACCACTGCCATCAATAGTCCAGGGTCTGGCTGCAGAGACTCAAGGTTTTGCATCATTCTCTACGCTGTTCATATGAGGGACATTTCAGAGAAGAGGGCATTAAGGAGAAGCCTGACGCTAAGCTCCTGTGAAGGATGCATTCAGTTCTCTACAAGAATCACGGGTATGTTACACGCTTTGGGATGATAAACTGTGTTTTAACAACAACATAGAAATGGAAGACTAAGAATTAACCCCTTCTCTCACTGCTAACAAGCCACCAGAGAAGTCAGACCACAACATCACCACTGTCTATGACAGCTTCCTTTATCGGAATACATCAATCTCACCCTTACCTCTTCACCTGACCCTATCAGAGCAATGTGGACTTAATGGTGTCCAGATGTTTGGGACAGATTTCCTCACTACACTGTACTTTATACCCAAAGATAAGGCCTTGGTAGTCCCTACAAAAAATATTTTCAATCCAAAGTTCATTATCTCAAAAGTGCTAACCACTTTCAAAATATATAGTAAGAAAACAATGGATATTACATTTAGATAAAATGGGCAATTCCAGAAGAATTTTAGGACTACCTTAGAGGTTGGAGAAAATAATGTATATTAAATTATAGATCATGTATCTGTTACCTACAAGAAATTTCAAGCATTCCCTCTCAATGCAAGAACATACATACTTAATACCTCCATTCCTGGTTTGTGAATGTAAATTTGGGGAGGCAGAAGCCCATGTGAACTGGATTCTCCCTGAGGTCTGCAAGGGAAAGGTATATAAAAAGGATTAAAGCAGAGGGGAATTCTTTGGGGACATTGACAATTAGTAACATTTCATGCCAGAGGTACCAACTGTTTCTCCTGAGCTTTGTCTTTCTGGAGTACACAACTTTCTTCCCAGAAAGGGGACCCCAGCTAGTGGGATGCTTCCATTTTCAAATAAAGTTTGGTCTTCCTTCCTTCCTTTTTTTTTTTGTTGTGTTTGTTGTTGCTGTTTTTTGAGACAGGGGTTCTCTGTGTAGTTTTGGAGCCTGTCCTGGAACTCACTCTGTAGACCAGGCTGGCCTCGACCTCACAGAGATCCGCCTGGCTCTGCCTCCCGAGTGCTGGGATTAAAGGCGTGCGCCACTGCCACCTGGCTTAAGGTTTGTTTTTTCATATACAAAAAGACATGTTCATCTTTGAGGCAGTCTTGTTTTCTGCCTCTCTGTGCTCAGGTCTTGTGACTAAATGGCTGGCTGACGAGAAGTAAGCAGGAATCTGGAAGCCGCTGACATAGCCATGCATGTCCATGAGTCCTCTCTGTCTGCAGCATCTACCATCAACACTTTCAGGGCCAGAATATGGCCACATGGGGACAGGACAGTAGAAAACCTAGAAACAAGCTAGACCCTTGAGGAGTTTGGGAAATTGCTACAGCAGTGCGGGCCTCTTACAACACCTGGTTTCACTTAACCAAGAGAAAAACCCGTGTCTGTCTTGCTCAAAACAAAACCACTTTTATTTTGAATTTGCTTTCACTTGTAGTTAAGCAAGATAAAGGGCAAGATTCGGTGTTTTGATTTCTTTTTTTTTTTTTTTTAATGTACAACAGACAAAAGAAAGAGATTCCTGATAGGCAGATGGAAGGGTGCAGAGCTTGGAGTAGCCCTATTACAGGGACCCCAACGTACTTTCTGGATACATATCATTGGGTGACCAGGGTCACTCAGAGGTCCTTGGGGGCCGTGCTACTTCTGACAGCTAGTAAGTGTAACAGAGTATGATGTCATAAGCCCCTTTGTGTTTTTTGTTTTTTGTTTTTTATAAAAGCAGTGGAGACTTTCACAGAATTAAAATGACTCTGTCTTTTGGGATAGTCATTTCTGAGTAGGAAAAAGGGAAGAATTGAGAATTATACAAAAATCCCAAGGAGACATCCTTCAAATAAGTTAGAAGACAAAGAGTCAAAGATTGTCAGCTGATTATGGAATCGATGTGCAAGGTTATGAAGATGAGGATGGAAATGTCTCAGAGCCAGGTTAGATAAAATAAGACCAACAAGACTGTCATGGTTACACAGAGCCCCAAGTCAGAACAAGTTCTGCTTTTTCTCATGCCGAGAACTTCCTTTGCATGACGGGAGTCCAGAGAGGCTTCGACAGAGTCCTCTGAGAGGTTGTCTTGTCATGGAACGCCCCACAGCACTTGACATCTCTCCCATCACCGAAAGCCTCTCTTGTTCTTTGCTTTATTTAGCAGGGGAGGCGCCAAGCCACAGATTGTAGGCTCAGCCAGAGCTCGAGGGATCGAGGTACAATTTGTATTTTTAAGTGGTTCAAAAATTAAGGGAAGAATAACAATGTGTGACAAGAAAATTATATGAAACTAACATCTCGATGTCTATAAATAAAATGAAATTTGAATGCAACTGTCGCTACTCATATAAACAGTGTACATGGCTGTCTTCACCCTACAGAGGCAAAGTTAAGTGTAACACAACCTGTGTGGCCCTGAAGCCTCAGGGGACAATTACCTGGCCCTTATAGAGAAAATTTACCAGCCTCACATCTAGCCTAATGTGACTCCTAGGTCTATAATCCTGAAATCGGAGAGTTCAAAGACTGTTTAGTAAACCCATTGTCTCTAACACATACCTGGTGTCTTAGTTAGGGTTTCTATTGCTGTGAAGAGACACCATGACCACAGCAACTCTTCTAAAGGAAACATTTCATTGGGACTCACTTACAGTTTCCGAGGTTCAGTCTATTATTATCATGGCGGGGAGCATGGCGGCATGTAGGCAGTCGGGGTGCTGGAGTAGCAACTGAGAGTCCTACATCTTGACTCGGAGGCAACAGGAAGTCAGCTGACTGACTGTCACACTGACTGAAGCTTGGGAAAAGAGACCTCAAAAGCCTGCTCCACGGTGACACACTTCCTCCAACAGGATCACACCTACACCACAATAGCGCTACTCCCTTTGGGGGCCATTTTCTTTCAAACCATTACACCTGGCCAAAGTGTAGCTTTGTTTTTTTGCAAACTACTGGCATTCTTAGGTAGACGTTTGTCCAGTGTCTAACTATCACAACAGATAGTTACCTAACTATTTACTCTAAACTCTTCCTTTAAAATGCTGCACATCAGTCTCGGTTTTGCTCTCTGATGAGCATGGTCAGATGTTGACCCGTGCCTGGAAATACTTAATTACTTGACATTTTATTGACACTTTCCGAATGACAAGATTCCTTTAAGTACTTTTCTAGGCAGTTTATAGAATACCACAAAGTTAATAAACACTACATAAGACAGAACTGAATGCACTACAGAGAAGTTAATTAAACTTCTCTAATACACACAGCTTGCAAGAAGCCAGTTGGGATTAGAACTCAGTGTGGCTCCAGGACCTGAGTTTTTTTGTTTGTTTGTTTGTTTTGTTTTGTTTTTTTGCTGTTCCATTTACAAACACTTCTGATAGTTACCTTCTGTGTGTCAGTCTTTTAAATATATAAAGATGGCTAACAAATTTATATATATATATGTATGCATTTATGTATATAAGAAAGAGAACTATAAGAAAGAGAACTCTTAAGGCATATAAAATGCATTCTCACTGTATTTTTTCCTCTACCTAATTGTTTTAATTTCTAGGTACCCTCAGAATGATAAAGGATTTTAAAAGCTATTTATTATAAAGAGACAGAAGAGTCTAAGGATTATTTAGCCCAGAGAAGAGAACTTTCATCAGGGGAACAGAAAGAGTGGGCCTAGAATTTTGGAGGCATCCATGAAATCCAGAGGAAGCAAGAACATTTTCCCTGCTGCTTAACTCTGTGGAGCACAGAGACATATTTCCCAGTAGCTTCCAGGAAAACTTTTGTGATAAATATGGTCCTCCAGGCAGCAGATGCCAAGACGTAATTATATAGGTTGGGATTTCATGGGAGAAACACAAGTGCAGACAGAGATAGGCAGGGAGCTGAGGAGCCTGAAAAAACAGATTCTGAGTGAACTCAGAGAGAGAGAGAGAGAGAGAGAGAGAGAGAGAGAGAGAGAGAGAGAGAGAGAGAGAGAGACTCATCTGTCTTAGTCTGCTTTAGGATCCACAAACTTGGAGAGCAAAAGCCAAGAAGAAGCAGCTGGTGCCTTGATCAATCATGCTGTGGAAATAGGAAGTGTCCAAGTGTGTTATCATGACTTCTAGTCTCAAGAATCATTGCTCTCTCAAGTAAATTCAGTCCTTTTACTTACAAAGGCAAACCTATAAGAATAACCCAAGCCCTCTCAGCAGAAACTCTTAAAGTGAGGAGAGCATGGATCGATGTGCTTTGAGCGCTGGAACCAAGGAACTGACAATCAAGACTTAAAATTAACCCAGAAATAAAAACCTTCTGTGACAAGCACAAACTGAAGCAACTCGTGATCCGAAGCAGGCACTGAGAAAAAATACTTTAGAGACTACTGCATATGTAAGAGGAAGAAAAATGCCTGTGCATATCAGCAGATCACAATCACCTGTAACTTCCAGGTTAGCACTGTGGTTCCAGTGTGTCCAACAAGATGACAAGAATTAACTTTGGTCACTACACTCACAGAGCACATGCACACACACAATTTCAAAAAAACAAAAGAATATATTGCAATTGTAAATACACTTACACTGGATGTTGGTGCATACAATTACATGAAACAAAGACATAAGGACATAGATTAAGATACACTAACAGTGAGTGACGTCACTATCCCGTTCTCAAATGGATAGGCCATCCAGATCACCGAGTCAACTTCAGAGTTACACCAACTGATGGAAAAAATGGACTTAGTGGATATGTATGGAATATTCTATCCAACAACTGTGGAATACACAGTCTTCTTGGAAACTCATAAACATTCTCTAAATTAGATAACATTTTAGGTCATAAAGCATCTCTCAGCAAAATGAAAAAAATAATGTATTATATCTTATCAGAACTTAATAGAATAAAATTAGAAAACAATAGCAAGAAATTACTTACATAGATCTTGAGTAAGACCCTTTTGAGAGATCACTGAGTGTGGTACTTTAATTGTAATTGGCCCCCATAAGCTCATAGGGAGTGGCACTATTAAGAGGTGTGGCTTGGTTGGAGTAGGCATGGCCTTGTTGAAGGAAGTGTGTCACTGTGGGGGTTTGAGGTTTCCATTGCTGGGGATGTCTTTCTGTATGCTGTGAATGTGTTGTTCTGATTGATTGATAAATAAAATGCTGATTGGCCAGTAGCCAGGCAGGAAGTATAGGTGGGTCTAAGAGAGAGGAGAACTCTGGGAAATGAAAGGCTGACTCAGGAGATACTGCCAGCTGCCGCCACCGCCGCCATGAGAAGCAAGATGTAAGGATACCGGTAAGCCACAAGCCACGAGGCAAGGTATAGATTTATAGAAATGGGTTAATTTAAGATATAAGAACTAGATAACAAAAAGCCTGCCACAGCCATACAGTTT
This sequence comes from Peromyscus melanophrys, assembly GCA_902168415.1. Classification (NCBI taxonomy): domain Eukaryota; kingdom Metazoa; phylum Chordata; class Mammalia; order Rodentia; family Cricetidae; genus Peromyscus; species Peromyscus melanophrys. The sequence goes on along the minus strand of CABHPR010153586.1, from coordinate 35,815 downwards.
ATAAGTAATATAAGTCTCTGTGTGTTTACTTGGGTCTGAGCAGCTTCAGGAGCCGGGTGGACACAGAAAAACTCCAGTTACATTCCATACCACCCAGTGTCGGAGACCACTTCCTGTTGCCTTCTGATCAAGCACCATGCTTGCCATGCATACTGCCATGCTCCCCACCATGTCTGCCTGCACATCACCATGTTCCACCATGATGACAATGGACTGAACCCCTGAAACAGTAAGGGAGCCACCCCAATTAAATCTTTTCCTTTATAAGAGTCGCTGTGGTTGTGGGGTCTCTTCACAGCAATAGAGACCCTAACTAAGACAACGAGATAGAAGACACCAGGAAAGAAACTGAGAGATTGTTAGACTCAAATGAAAATGAAAATCCAAATTACTAGAAGTTTGGGGATGTAGAAAAGGTAGTGCTCAGAGGGAAATTTATAGTTATGAATACTCACATCAAAAAAAAATCAGAGAGGGTCTGACGATGTAGGTCAGGTGGTAGAGTGTTTATCTACCATGAATGGAGTCATGGGTTCTGTCACCAACACCACATACAATCGGGTAAACTGCTGCATACCTGTGCCCGGAGTTTAGCAGCTCAAGGTCACACATGCCTGGCTACAAAGCAAGCTGAGATCATCTTAGGCCACAAGACACCCTGATATTTTGTTGTTGTTTTTTTTTTAATTCAGGGACCTGGAGAAATGGCTAGATAGTTAAAGCACTTGCCAATCAACGAGAGGATTGGAGTTCAGATTCCCAGAGCCCACCCACATGCAGGGTGGGTGTAGCAACCTGTCTGCAACTCCAGCCTCAGAGGTATAGGCAGGGCACTCCTTGGATAAGCTGGCTGGTGAGAACAGCCATGTTGGTGACCTCCAAGTGTGATTGAAGGCTACTTCCTCAAAACATAAGGTGCGAGAGCAACTGAGGAAGATTCCAGACATCTCTTGAACCTTCCTAATATTGGCTATTTAAACAGAGGGGGGGACCAATCCTAGTGTCCCATTTAGTTGAAGTCTTAATTATGAAATTCAATTACTTGATTACTTGTCAAGGGGGATGGGATATTTTCCTGTAGGTCCATCATGTCCATTGTCTTGGTCAGTTTCTGTGAAGCTTGTGGGTTGTGGGGAGGAAGGGCTGATACCCAACCAAAAATCTTGGTGTCCTTAGGAAGATAATGAAAGAATAACTTCTATGTGATAGAATTCTAACCCAATCTGTCTAGCAGCTAACTTTTCTACAGGTTAATTTGTGCCTGCTCTTCTATAGGTTAAGATCTCTATAAATCCATGGCAACCACCTGTTTCAAAAGGTCATAGTTGTGGGGGTCAGAAAAGAAAGAACAAATTATATTCTTGTTATTAATGACATATGTGCTCCCGGCCAGGTTTTAAATCATTCCGTGAACTATAGATGAACTGTTCATGCTGTAGTAGAAATACAATAATCGTAAGAGCTAGTAATTATGGGCATTTCAGGTGTTCCTGACACTGAGTTTTGTATCTAGGCTTATACATAACACCCACAGGCCTGTATTAAATAAGCATTCTTATACGGTCCAGAGTATCCATGAAGATACACAAGTCTTAGGAGGCTGAGAAACTTTTCTGGGAACACAGTAGATAGGTCGCTGTCTGATTGTCTTATGGTGCAGCGATACAGTGTCTTCTCCCTCAAATCCCTACCATAGCCATCTCCCCTATAGCTTGCTTCCACAGAGCTTTTCAAATATGACTCAGGACCTGCTCTCTTCTGGCTGAGAATGGTAACACCTCATGTGCTCTCAGGCACTGTGTCAATGACATGCTAGCACCGCTGGCCTGGGGTGACCACTGAGGGCACTTGAGGCCGATCGTAGTGACAACTGAAAGTGCATGTTGGTCTTACCATCCAGATATTGCAGGTAGCCAAATACAGTACAGTTTTTGGAAATACAGCATCTGGCTGACCTTGTAGGACAACTGTTTAATGTATCCGTTTCGGTTGCTTGGTTATGTGCTGATACACACCAAGATCACGTGGAGCTGGCATGTTAGGGAGCCAAGAGGGAGACAGACAGGGACTAAAATAGCCAGGGCTCTGGAGAGAATTGCGATGGTCAACTTAGTCGATGATGGCAGTCTTTATGATTCATGGGCCCTGCTTTACAGAATACCAATCAGTATCACAGAGAAATGACAGGGAAGATTACGTCTTGAAAAGGCACAATGAATAGATAAGATTCCCCCGCTAGAGCCCCTTAAGTGTGAATGGAATGTATTTGAAATGAAATCATTGCATACATCATTTACTGTGCTGTCAGTGGTACAACCATTGGGGAGAGGGTTGGTCACATATTCAGATAACTTCAGCAAGATCTAATTTAATTGTGTTTTTGTGTATGCATGCATCCAGGAATCATTCATGAATGTCCTACTATGGGTAAGGCACTCTACTATATTTTAATACACTGGTTTGGTAGGTTCGCATTCCGTATTCTTAACAAATTCTCAGATCTCTGAGTGGGAAGGTGGGTCTTGAAATCCAGGCAGGAACTAAAAGACACAGGGCATTGAGCCTTCTTCATCAATAACAGTTCAAGGTCTTGAGCAGTGGTCTTCACCCTTCCTAAAGCTCCACCCCTTTAATACAGTCCCTCATGTTGGGGTGACCCCCAACCATGAAGTTATTTTCGTTGCTACTTAATAACAGTAATTTTGCTACTGTTATGAATCGTCATGTAAATATTTTTTGGAGATAGAAGTTTGCCAAAGGGGTCATGAAGTATACGTTGAGAACTACTGGTCTAGAGGAATGCTGCCCCCAGCTAATGTGAATAACTGGTCCCAGCAGCACTACCAGCACCCGCTGCTGAGTGCCCTCAGCTTCCCCTGCAACCCCTAGTCCATGCGTGCGGTAGTCTGCGCAGCTGTAGTCAATTCCGACTTGCGGGGACTGTTCAGGCTCCTAAACCTAAGTGAGAACCCACAGTGAGGAGTGACCTGAGTTTTGTTCCTTGGACACAGTAAGAACTACCTGCTCCTTTCTGCTGCGAGGGCTGGGTAAGTTCTTCGTCTACCATGACCAGCTGTAGAGCAAACTCCCCAGACCTAGGAATGAAGAGTAGCGGCTGGGCAGCCAAAAAGAAGAAAATGTCCCTTGTGTGAATTATGTAAGTGTGTACATAAAAAAAAAAAAATAGAAGTTCAGGCTGGTGAGGTGGCTCAGCCGTTAAAAGCCAGGCTCACAATGAGAAAGCAGAAGTTCACCCTGCAGCGGAGTTCAACTTGACATGATTCCCCTCCCCCGCTCTCCCTCAGGAGGAGATGAAATTCTCGGAACCTGGAAGCTGTGGCTTGAGCCTTGGGCTTATCTCTCACCATCTCCACATCCATCACCCCAGCTTTCCTCATCACATGACAGGCTTGGACGGCCTCTTTCTTTACAGAGCCCTCCACTTTCCAGTTCTCATGTATTTTCATTTTAACTGCAAGTTTTTCTTGTGTTGGGGAGTTCTCCTCTGGATTTCGTTTATGGGGGTCCATGAACTCCCAAAGGTATTTAGCTCATCTTCATGATGGAATTTTCAGGGCAGCTTCTCCAATATTAAGAAAGACTGGGAACGCTTACACTGTGGCTGAGATGAATGAGAAATGTCAAGATGTACACCTGTTTATTCCCTCTTTAGGACCACCTCCCCCCCCCTTTCCAAACCATAAGCTGGCTTTCATTAAAATGTGACATTTATCTTTCCAAAGTGAATTTATCTTCCTATGATGTGAATAGAAAATGTCACAATTGGCTGCAAAATAAAATAAATACAGAAAGAGATCAATGATAGTTTTAATGAAAACCATAGTTTTAAAATAAGACCTCTCTTAAATACACAAAACACTGAGGTTGAACAACAACAAAAAAAACCCCTAGAATTAGTTCTGACCTGGTAGTGTAACCCTGCTGCAAACTGCATGCTTATGCATCTAAAGCCCTAGGTTCAATCCTCAGTATAATAAACAAATACATAATTCTAACATTCTGTGAGAAGCAGTAGTTTGAAAGCGGCTCATCAAACACTATGATGTGGACTTCGATTTCCACATACCATCTCCCATGGTTGGCCAGTGAAGATAGAAATCACAGATGTTTTTCATTTTGAAAGTGAACACCGTGGACTTTAATGGGTTAGGTGGGACAGTCAGCTACTCAGTCACATTTTGTTTGTTTGTTTGCTTGTTTGTTTGATTGGGTGTAGCCAAGTCCATCAGTTGAAGGTTCAGGTTCTAACAGGTGAAGCAGGCATGGGACTTCAGGAGATGAACACTGTCTCAGACCAGACATCACAGCACAGGATAGACAGCAAGCGGACCCTTGCTCCCTTTCTGTCTTTAAACAAACAGGAAACACTCAGTTCATCTAATGTAAAAACTAACCATGGGTAACTTCACGGTTACTAATCACAGGCAACTTTCATGGTTACTAACCATGGGTAACTTTCACGGTTACTTCACAAATGCACTCAGTTGGAAACACACTGGTCTGAGGACCAATTTAATCCTGCTTCTGATGTTCTTCTCATCGAGAATAAGAGACTTGAGTAAATGGCCACCATTTTTTCTTTGAGAATCTAGGAGTCTTAAAAACTAAAGTATTTTATCTCTTTAATGTGTTCTTTCAAAAGGAGAGGGATGAGGTTAGGAAAGGATATTAGAGATGAAAACCAGTAAGAAACATTTTTAGAAGCACCCAGATGGAGATGGAAAAATAGGGAGATGTCTTTGGTAGGTAGGCCATGAGAAACTCTTGGCGAAGTAACCTGTTGTTACTTCCACATATCCCCAGGAGAAAAGATAGTCTGATACACTCATCAGCAGATTCCATTGTTTGCAGAGCTAGCATTTGCTTCTTCAGTTGCTTTATTTTGAATGAGAGAGTTCTAACAACCGATAAGGAGTGAAATGATCCCATTACCAGCGGAGGCAGTGTGACCCTCGACACACCCCCAAGGCAGTAGTCAAGCTCATTCCCATTCTGTGTCCTTGATTTTCCAGGTCCTCCTCTTCAATAAAGGACCTACAGTGACAATCACTGGGCTTTGGAAACATCGTGATTCACAACCCAGAACCCAACATTCACAACCAGGAACCCAACATTCACAACCAGGAACCCAACATTCACAACCAGGATCCCAACTTTCACAACCAGGAACCCAATATCCACAACCAGGAACCGAACATTCACAACCAGGAATTCAACACTGTCACAGAAGCTTCTGAATGGAAGTCTCAGTTATTTTCTCATGGCTGTGACAAAATATTTGTCTCACAAAAGCGACTTAAGGCAGGGAAGTTTTCACCCTGACCATCTCAAATAGCAAGTGTTCTGGTTCACTGAACCATCTCTCCAGCCTGAGAGCTTGTTTCTTAAGAGAATATTATTTATATTCTCTGAGAAATAAAGTTAGGCAGAGCTGGATGACTTAAGTGTTTCTGGTTTTTTTTTGGGGGGGGAGGGAGGGTTCAAATTGTGAAAGGGACACACTCTTTGAAGGTCTGCTGTGTGCTGATGTCTTTCCCATGACTTTGTGTATGCCTGGCAAGCACTCTACCACCAAGGTTCATCCCCAGCCTACTAAAGTCTTTCGTATAACTGTGAACATTTGGAAAACTCTGTGAGCTGGATACAGTAGCCTGCATTTCTGATTTCAATCCAGTGTAGCTATTCTGAGGTGCGGGTGAAATATTCAAAGTTAGATAGGGATTGGACTCAGATCCCCTCACTTCAAGTCAGCTGTGTTTAGAACTTCTACTTAGCTTCTGGTATCATCTAGAAGCTGGTTGAGCTGTGCAGAATAGATTTGACTCAACTGGCATTCAAGACATCAACAGCAAATTTCTGCCCATTTTTAAAGCATCAGTGTTCAGCTGGTACCATGAATCACACTTGGCCCTCCTCGGACGGTAACGTGTATCTGAGAGCCTACTGACTTAATCCTTGAGCACTGATGGATTAACATAAATGATCTTCACACCTGCCTTGCCTGTCCTCCTGGAAGAGTTAAGGTCATGACTGCTTGACACAGAAGTGTTTTCCAAAAGAAAGAACCTTCCTAAATGCAAGGCATTAAAATGCAGGTTTGAATGGTCTCTAAGTTTGGGAAATGAATTTTGGTCTAACTAGTCTGGTTGGTCCTTTAACTTAGAATAACTTCTTTACATACTAAAGTTTACTTCTGAGGGCCATCAAATAATAGTGAGTCATTGGGGTATATTAGGTCTTGAGCTCACTGACCTGTGGAAAGGACTTTTAGGGGAGTCTGAGTAGTATTTCCTCTGGAAGAGCAGTCAGAACTTTTAACCTCTGTACCATCTTTTCAACACCTGGCTTCCCATCCTTATAACTCAAGGTATCAAAATATTCAAAAACAAGCAGACTCAACATGGTCAGATTCACTTTCTCAGTGTAAGGTATTTAGATTACAGATAAGAGTCAAGATAAAGATAAAAGTGGTATCCAAAGAGAAGTCTAAAAACATTATAAAGTTGTAAAGAAAAAAAAAAAGACCCAACAAAGAGAATTGTGAAATATTGAAAATAATCATCAATGAAGAAACAGTAAGACTATGTCATTATGCAATATGGTGATGTATGCCAGCAATGCTCTTTCTCTGTACCTGTTTTGACATGGTCCCACATATACATCACATTCTCATCCAGAAGAAAGACCTCATACAAATCACAGGAATTGTGCTGGATCAATGGCCATGAGAAAATGTCCAAAATGCTGCTGACTGACACACCAGGTCCTAAGGCTTTGTCTAGAGTCACAGTACATGTGCTTATACAGAGAGTAGATTGTAAGGATGTCCAGCAAAATAAGGATGGCTGTCTTGAGAAGGCGAGAGGTTAAGCAATGTCTACTGTCAAAATTGTGCTTTTTCTCTAGAAATAATTTGAATTTTTTATAAGAACATGCCATTAGCACTGGGCGTCATGATTCTTGCCTGTAGTGAGTACTCAGGAAGAAACAGGGGCAGGGCGTTTATAAGTTCAGTCCTGAGCTACATAGTGAGATTCTGTCTAGGAAAAAAGGAAGGAAGGAAGGAAGGAAGGAAGGAAGGAAGGAAGAAAGGAAGGAAGGCAGGCAGACAAAGCCATATTCACACTCAGAAGAGAGAAACAAAGCTATAAAGCATTTTTTTTAAATCAGAGGGACACTGTAATGATTAGTAGTAGTAACCAGCAGTTGGATTAAAAATGTGAAAACAGTTTTAGTTCCCAAGAGAATATAATGGATTTTTATAAGGGAGATCAGTCAATGGTCTTCTATTCAATTACTTTTGTACTATTTGAAGTACGCACACAAATACAGAGTCAGGGCAGAATCCACCAAGATACTCAGATAAGAAGAAAAATCTCAATATTCAATTCAGGCAAATGTCTGAAACGTTAGTCTAAATAGTACCAAATGTTGAGCTGTTTTCTATCATGTAAAAAAAAAATATGTAAATGATGAGGTTTCCATTTGTCATGCAGACGCCGCCGTTAGAGTCATGGAGATGGAGCCGAGAGAGGAAGCAGGGAGGCAAGGGCATTTGGTTTCACACCTGTCTTCTCTGTGACATTTGTATGCAAGAGAAATACCACTGTCAGCAACGTCTCAACACAGAGGACATTTAAATGTGCAGGACATATCAGATATGGTGACAGAATGCAAACAGGAATCCCTTGTTGGACGATTATACCGCTTCCAGATACTACATCTGTCCTCAGCTTTCCTTTGCTCGCTGTTCACACAGCCACTTGCTATCTCCAACACCAGGTGTGTGGGTGTCCCCCCACCCTCCGCCCTCCACATGCCAGTCAAAGCAATCCTCCGGCAGATTCTCCGGGGAACACGAATCTGTGCCCTCCAATGCCATTCAGTTCTGACAACATTCACCTGAACATAGCCTCAGACCCAGTGGACTCATCGATCTGTCCCAGCAGGTGGCCACCACCTCAGATACAGGTATAACCCATGCTTCGGAGCAGCTATGCTTAGCATGTCTATGAACTACTCCTTGGAGCTGATTAATCTGCTAGCGTGGTTCACAGAACTCAGGAAAACACTAGAATCACGGGATCTTGATAAAGGATGTGACAGGCTGGAGAGATGGCTCAGTGGTTAGGAGCACTTGATGCTCTTGCAGAGAGAATTTGGATTCTGTTTCCAGCATCTAGACCACGGAGCTCACAAATGCCAGTACCTCCAAATTCCAGGGGATCCGAGGTCCTCTCCTGGCCTCCTTGGACACTACAAGCACATGACGTGCATTCAGACAAACAGGTATAGACATGTCAACATAATAGGTAAATAAATAGCAAGAGGTCTGAGAAAAGATGGAGACGAACAGCCAGAAGGAGATGCATAGCGTGGGGAAGAACACTGGAATATGGAGTCCTTATGCTCTCCTGCTGCCAGCCCTGAGAACCTCCACGAAACTCCCCAAATCTGGTCCTTTGGAATGTTTCTGGAAGCTTCACTACCTGGAATGATTTGCTGATTGCATCAATTAGCTCTTGGTGATCATCAATTCAATCTTTAGCCTTTCAGTGCCCTGGCGGTTGTGGATAGGAAAGTTCTAACTCTCTAATCATGCTTTGACTTTTCCTTTGACTAGTCCCCAAGCTGAAGCCACTCAGGAGTTCCCAGCCACCCTATTTATTCCATGATCATACAAAAGACTCTTATCGCTCCCCAGAGTCAAAAGGCTCTGGGAGTTGTATGCCAGGGAATGGACAAAAGCAAAATACGTGTATTTATTATGTATTAGTGCCCCCAGAGGTCTGCGCTATCAATCATTCTCTTTGAGTGCATATATTGGACATCTTGTGAGTGTTAAGGTTAAAAGCCCAGCAGACAGCTGAGGAGAGCTGCATTCTGAACTAGGGAAGAATGCCTGTCCCTCTGTAGACTTGATTCTCTGCAATGAATGGGTATTGCCATTAATTTGAAAGCCAAACCACACACACACACACAGAGAGAATATTAATATTCAGTAAACAGTCATGATTGCAGTCACCCAGCACTGAATCTGCTGCGTGAGTGTTCCCAGCCTGCTCTAAAATAGTGCAGCTGTTACATTAATGGGAGGGAATCCAGGGCGCTATCAAGGAATAAAAATGGTTGAGTTTGATTAGTTCTGGTGGATGTCATCTTCAAAATGCGACTAATTCGATAATACCAGAGCATTTCTGAGGGAAGAAAGAAAATAAGGATAATGTTATGTAAATAGATACATTATTATTTTCATCTCTTTTGACACCAACCATCCCAGAGCAACCCAAATGGCAGTGGGGGGTGGGGGGAGTGAGAAGCCTTTTTTTGTCTATAGAGAATTGTGTTATGAGCTGACACTCTGGTTCAGAAGATGGAGAGTGCAGCCAAAGGGGGCTGGCTTTCTGCTCCTGATTGTAGTAACTCACACTTACAGAAAGTGTGGTACTTCCCCGGCCCTTCCTGGCAGGTTCACACCGATTACAGCATTTAATCTCCAAGCCACCCCGCACAGTAAGTACTGTTTATCGCTGTCATTTTGCAGACATGGACACTGAAGCTGGAAAGAGTTAGGTAATGTCTCAAGGTCATGTGGCCCAGAAGTGGAATTTGGACTCAGATAGGCCATGGCATTCTATTGTCTCTCAAAGTCAACTGAGTAAGGTGGCCTGTATTATAGATAACCCACCAGGTGCCTCATTCTCTATTTCTAAATCAGAATTTGTGTGTGTGTGTGGGGGGGTGATAGTGAATCTTTAATACAACTATGTTTTAAAAATATTTGCCATTAAGCCAAACCGAGGCCATTTTTTAATGCTGTTGTTTTTAAAACACCCCACTTCTGCATGACTTTCTCTTCCCCTTTCCTTGTTCTTACAGCTGGTCTGCAGAAGGATTCAATAGATACCTACTTAGAAGGTCAGACAGGCTGGGAAAGGCTTAAACTAAAATTTGGGTTTGAGTCCAGTGACATGGTTGTGGTTTGGAAAAGCATGCCCTGGAGCAGTGGTTCTCAACCTGTGGGTCATGACCTCTGTGGGGGTCGAATAACAGATATCCTGCCTGTCAGATATTTACATTACGATTCATAACAGTAGCAAAATTACAGTTTTGAAGTGGCAATGAAAATAATTTTATGGTTGGGGGTCACTACAACATGAGGAACTGTATTAAAGGGTGGCAGTGTTAGGGAGGTTGAGAACCACTGCCCTTGGAGGCTTTGTATCAGAGGTGTTGTCCTGGCCCTGGCACTAAGGACAGATGAAGGAACCTCTAAAAGATGGGCCCTAATGAGAGGAAGCTAAGTCACAAAGGTGTGATCTTGGAGGGGACATTAGAACCCCAGGGACTTCCTGTTTCTACTTGTTTCCTGGCCAGGATGTGAGCACTCCACTGTGCCATGTGCTCCTCTGTATGACATCCTGCCTCACCACAGGACCAAATGGCAAGGCCAACTGAGACCTCCGCAACTGTGAGCTGAGTGTTTTAGGTATTTTGTTACAGTAACAGGAAGCTGGCAAACACCCACAGTAAGTATTCTCAACTTTCCTGTCAAGTGATTTGAACAGGGCCAAAAAAGGTTACATGTTCCTCCAGGAGGTTTGGGTCACTGTTGAGACCAAACTTCTCCTTGTTCAAATGATTTGGGAAAAAAAACTTAGGCCAGCCTTTGTTATCCTAACCTACAAGAAAATGTTTAGAGAGTAGATATCTTTTCTGTCTTTTCTCCTTATTGAAGGAATATAAGGTAATTTCACAATACTTTTAATATATTAATCATCAAAATTCATCCTAGACAACTGAGATCTTATAAGAAATCACTCAAAACCATTTTGCTACTGAACATGATGTCATCATTTTCATATATAATAACAATTTAACAATGTTGGATTGAGCAACAGTCAGCTATGTTAAACTAGGAATGTGTTGGAAAACCTATAGCTTGAATATAAGCACAAGCGTGTTATCTTACGAAACTGGAAAGCAGGACTAGAGCATCTCTTTTAAAATGATTGAAGCATCCTGCTATCCATCACTGTATTCAGCTTCTATTGTGAACTCTTCATTACCACTTCAGTTTTTGTATTTTATCCAGATTCTGTTTCTCAATGTTTAATGAGCTTCAGAATCTCACCATTTGATTAAGTACATATGACTATGCAAAAATCTCCTGGGGGTTAATAAGCAAGTTGGGATGGAGGTCTATCAGAAGGAAGAGATGTAGAATTGATGAAATGGACCACTTTCTCTGTTGCTCAAGTTAAAGCATGCCTCATTCTTTTCACTTGATAGAGATCATTCAAATAAACATTTGTTTTTTTTACTGAATATAAACCATCCTGGACAAGGTGATACATTAAATATACAGCAATTTAGAAAGAAAGAAGGCACACGTGCTATGATTTTAAGGATTTAGATCAGGAGAATATAAATGTATTAATAAAGAACTATGAAGAATATAAGGTATTGTCACTCTAAGTGATCAGTTGTGAAGATATTGAGAGAACACCATTTGCTTCTTGTTGGAGAAACTGGAGAAGGCTCCCTAGAGAAAGTGGGATCCAGTTTAGACTTGGAAGAATAGTATAGTGGCCAACATAAGCTGTAAAACCAGAATATATACCCCTTCCTAGATCTCTTAGAGTCAATCTTTCCTATCTCATGCATGGCTCAAGAAAAGTAAATTCCATCCAAAGCTCCAAGGAAATTTAGTATAGTCTACTTTTATACCAATCATAGCAACCCTGTCCTCTCCATTCCCCCTCCATATTCATGCAGAAAATGTGACTTACATCATTTGTTGCCTGGCAGTTCTCTAGTGACTAGTATCAGTGTAACTGTGACCACATGCCATCAGTGGACCCAAGCAATCAGAGAGCAAAGACCTAGTTCACAATTGGTCTTAAGATACTCACCTTCATGGAAGTTCTCATTCCGTTCTCAGGCTGCACTAGGAAAGGACACTAGTTGATTCCAGCAGCCATGGAGTACACTGGCCTAATGATAAGCGATATACAGAGGAAGGATGAGTCCTGAAGAAGAGATGCAGAGTTTGTGCTGGGCATGGGACAGGCTCTGCTTCTTGGTGTCCTGTACTATGAGGCCTCAATTCTTAAGCCACTTAGAGCCAGATTTTCTCCAACTTGAGCACAGATCATCCAAACTGTTGTCTGTAGTGCAGTGACCATTTGCTGGCTGCCTTCCTAGGCCATAAAGTCTGTGGCAACAGCTGTGACAGCCTTCCCAAACTCAATATCTCTTCTACATGCATAGCATGGCTGCCATTGTGGCCTGCATGGGGCGGTGGGGACAATGAGGCCTGGGGCCCATGACTGACCTACATTTCTCTGGGAACCCAGGTTTCCTCATGCTTCCCCTAGATTGAATTTTAAATATCTTGTTCACTTCTTCTCCCTGACTACCCCCCAAGAGGTTTTTGAGGAGTCTACTGATTTGCCTACCCCTTTGGGTTTGCCCCTTGGGTCTCAATCTAGCAGAGCTGTGATGGTTAATATCATCAACTTGATAGCGTCTGGAATCGCCAAGGAGACATGCCTCTGGGAATGTTTGTGAGTGATTTTGGTGGCACCAGGTCAAGGACTGAGATTCTGGACTAACTAAAGAGAAGAAAATGACCTGATTACCACTACCAGTATTTTCTTTCTCTCTCTCTCTCTCTCTCTCTCTCTCTCTCTCTCTCTCTCTCTCTGCTTCTTGACTCGAGACCCAATGTGACCAGGTGCCTCATCTCCCCCGTGTAGGATGGACTGTGCTTAAAACCCATGAACCCTAAGAAACCTTAACTCCTTGCTGTTTCTAGTGTTATGTTCCCATAATAAGAAAAATAACTATTAATACAGGGCCTTCTGCCTTTCAGAACCCAACACTAATTATGCTCCTGTTGCATACCCACCAAGGTAGGATGGGCATGGGAGGAAAGGACCTTGATAAGCTTGCTAGGTGGACACAGGGGAGTTATCTGAGGTGCACAGGGCCCTGGACCACACTATTCACAATTCCTTCGTGCCTAGACCAGGGTTTCTTTCTCTGGGCCAGGCCTTATCCTAGTACCCCTCCCTGTCACATAGGCACCCAAGCCACTCATCCCTGCCATGATTTCTACTTGTCTCTCTTCCCCTAGAAACCTGGGGATGGAAGATTGGTGGGGATGAGCCATGTCAAGTGAGGCCAAGGGAGATGGGTAGACAGGCCAACAGGTATCCTTTACTGTACAGTAATCACACCAACAGTAGACAAGTCAGAAGGAGGAAAACCAGCCCATTAAACCACAAGTGGTTTAATCCCACCTCCTCCACAAAGGACGGGGGTAAATGTCCTTTGTGACATGAATCTTAAAGATCTTATTAATAAAAACATGCCTGAAGCCAATACACAATATCACCACAGGTAAAAATGCCGACAAAAACAGCAGACTACAAAACAAACAAAAACAAGAACAATAAAATTACGAAGGATCAAAGGTCAGAATAAACTTGGTTCCCTCTGTGTTTCCAAATTCAGTCCACAGTGTACAGTTAGCACCTCCTTTCTTGCCTGAGATTTTTGCTGCATCTACTCAAGAGCTAACACCTCTTCCCAAGCCTGGCCTGGACACACCAAACTCATCGTGCATCGGGGGCCTTTGTAGCAGCCGTCCCCTCGGCCTGAAGTGTCGCTGCCGCTGCTGAGCATGTCTGGGTCCCGCTTCCTTGACGTTCAGCTCCTTCAGAGGGAACGCTGCACCAGTAAGCTAGCCTGGGCACCTGTCCTCTCTCATGCTGCCCTGCTTTGATTCTATAGGCCTAGCATCATCTTCTAGTCTTATAGTTTATTAACTCTCATAGCAACACTTCTCCTCAAACACAAAAGAAGCTTCGTAAGAGGACTGGGCGTATGGGTCTTTTCATTGCTGCATCCCCAGTATCTTACCGGAACCCCTACAATTGCACCCTGCATAAATGATTCATAAGTAAATCTGGCTACAAAAGTTTTAAAGTGTTCAAATATTAAGTCATTATTTAAATAATTTTGTTTTGTTTTGTTTTGTTTCTCTAGACAAAGTTTCTGTAATAGCCCTGAAATTTGCTTTTATAAACCAGGCTGGCCTCGAACTCACAGAGATCCGCCTACCTCTGCCTCCCAAGTGCTGGGATTAAAGGCGTGCGCCACCACGCCTGGCTTTAAATATATTTTTGGTGATTAGCAAAACAATATTTTAGCTAATTGGGAGATAAAATTTTTGTGTTTTTCTTTTCTTCTTTTTTTCTTTTTAAAAACAGAACTACATAGTAATTAAATGACCCAGCTAATTGACATATTAATATTTCACAGATTTTACAGCCTGCTTCAGGTCCTTACTCTGTGGAAAAGTACTCAGCTGAGGGAATAACTCATCCAGGCTCACATACTTCTGTATAAATGTTAGCATTTTCTTCAAGCTGCTTCTAGGAGATGACTAGATCTAGCAAAATGAATGTTGAGTTCAAAATGATTTCTCAATTTGAAGCTGCAGTGGAGAGGTCAGATGTCCAAGTTCCAATCACAAGTCACAATTGTGTGTGTGTGTGTGTGTGTGTGTGTGTGTGTGTGTGTGTGTGTG
>CABHPR010153586.1:0-17102 GCA_902168415.1 Peromyscus melanophrys | reverse complement strand
AGAAAGAAAGAAAGAAAGAAAGAAAGAGAAAAACCTATGATGGAAAGTCCAGAGGACCAAGTGACTGAGAGAGTATAACACAGCCTTATCTGAGAGAAGGTTTTACTGAAGAAGGCATCTGTGAGCCAGGGTTAGGGATTTATTTAAGGTTAAGCCAGTGTGACATCAGGAAGCTCGCCTCGCCAGAATCTGGAACACAAGCTTTCTGGAGAGAAGCCGTCCACACGAGGAAGGTCTAGGGCAACAGGGATCTGTCTGAGGTGGTTGGGAACAACAGGCAGGTGGATGGGGTAGTTGGTCAGATGGGGCTGCTGGGAGATGAGAATAGAGATTACCGCAGGCTCAGGCGCGTATGGAGTTAGTGGATTTCATAAAGACTTGGAATTTAGAGGCCAACTGTGGTGGCGCACGCCTTTAATGTTAGCACTAGGGAGGTAGTGGCAGGTGGAACCCTGTGAGTCTGAGGCCAGCCTGGTCTATAGAGTGAGTTTCAGGACCCCAGAGCATTCGTCAGAAAGTGGTATTATTCGGAAATAGGATCTTTACAGAGAGAAGCAAATAAAAATGAAACAATTGGGATGGGTCCTAATTCAATGTCCCTGCTGTCCCTATTAGCAGAGGAACTTTGGGCAGGGTTGACCTTCCCAAAGGAAGCTCAAGGGACTGAGAAGACTGCCGTGTGAGGGCAGAGGGCTGGAGGGGTAAGTCCACAGATACGTCTACAAGCAAAGGCACCACGGAGATTTCAGGCGAAGCAGCAGAAGCCAGAGCAGAAGCATGGGAAAGATTGTTCCTGACGACCTGAGAAAGATACTGCTCTGCTGTCGCCTTGACTTCCGACCTCTAGTGTCCAGGATTATAAGGCAAAAGTCGCTGTTCCTTTAAGCCACCGAGTTCCTTGTATCGGGCTGTCCCAAAGCCTCTAGAGGACCTCTTTCTCTCTAGCCCACTGTGGTCTGGTGTTTTCTACTACTACCTCAGTTCTGCTGGCCTTCTGTTGGAACAAATACCTCAGTATCAACAAATTACCTGTGTGGGGGTTGTGAGAGCCAAAGTCACATTTTAAATGTTTATTACCATGCTTAAGAGATTCATGAAACAAAAATGTCTCGGGTCTGCGAGCCTCTTGCTCAAGGACAGATAGTTCCTGAAATGCTGGAGGCTGTTGTTTATGGGAGATAATAAGCCACATGTTTTTCACTCCCCAGATCACATACATGTGAATGGGAGGTCCACAAGCAGGAAATACACCAGGATGTACGCTTGCCCCTGATTGGATGTAGGCTGGAGGTACATCAGGATGGTTGGACCTGATGAGATATACTGAAGCAGGTTGGGGCCATCTTCTGGAAACCCAGGGATGGACCTGGCTGGAGCCCATCCACCTGGCCAGTATTTAATTAAAGCTTGCTTCAAATTTGGCTTTAAATTGTGGTAATGGTCTTATTCTCGACCAGTGGGATTAACAGGGTCTTGATAAGGTTCATTTTCTCTGCCACTGAAAGTGAAGAAACACACCACACACACACACACACACATGCACACACGCACATGCACACGCACATGCACACGCACCATTGCACACATGCACGCACACAGAACAAAGGGATCCAGAAGACTGAAATATCTTTTTTTCCATGGAGAGCTGGAGGGTTTTAAGTGGCCTAGGATGTCACTCCTCCAGTCATTTCTGATTGGTCAAGTCAGACAAAGAAAAGTGGGCTGATCAGCTCACAGCCAATGTCCAGGCAGGTCGGTTGGAAGGCCCTCTCCCTAAGGGGTGTGGTTGGGGAGATGGACACCTGCCAGGTCTTTGTTTTGACTAAAGGCAAAGCTGGAAGTGTCCCATCTTGTTTGCTTATGGCCCGTGCCCTGTCTGTCTGCCTGCCTGTCTGTCTGTCCGGGTGCTGACTCCTGTACTCCTTCAAACAGGACCTTCCTCCTTCCTGTCCTTCATGCCCTCATCAGGAAGCTTCTGAACAAAGCCCTCTCCTATTGGTGAAATTATTAAGGCCACTCCACGTAGTTAAAAGGAAGATTTATTTAGTGGGTAACTTACAAATGAAGGGATAGGTAGGTTGCAGGGTCTGGGGAAGGTGTATCGCAGTGCAGCGGTGTTCTCTGGAGCTCTGCTCGGTCAACCTCCACCATCCAGGGTCCAGGAACACAGAGAGAGAGTGCGAGTTTGCCCATCCAGATCTCGGATCTCCAGGCTCCTCCCTTGGCCCCGCCTTGCAGCGTGACAGTTGTCAAAGCCTCAGTGGGGGTTGGAACTTGCAGATCAAAGCTGGAATGGCTACCCACTACACTCTCCAGCCCCCCACTCTAAGTTAGCATCCCTCTTCCACACATACCACCCTCACCGAAGGACTCCTAATGCATACACCGCTGAATTTTTCCATAGCACTCTCAGCTACCTGCGGCTATATTACTGCTCCCGCTTTCCTTATCTCTTGTCTGTCCTTCCTCTGCCCTTGCTATATTCCCAAACTAGAAAGTACAATCCAGGAATAGGAAGACAGACTTATTGACGCTCACTTAAAGCTCAAAGCTGCAAACTATCCCGGGACCATAGTAAACACTCAATTAATGTTGATTGAATGGGTAAGTAATTGAGACGCTAGTTAATCTTGAAGACGTGACTGAAATGGATAAGGAGCTGCTTAGAGTTCTATGAATTGCGGGACACGTCTGCATTCACCTGGCTCTGCCTCAGTTACTGTCCCATCTGTGGCTGATGACCGCCTGTCCTCTGTTCTAGGGTAACACAGATCAGAGGACAGGCCCCTCCCCCTGCTCTCCCTCGTACAGCCACTCGCTGATGGTAATACATATTTTTCTGTAGCGATGGAGAGGCTGTGTGCCACAGAAAGACAGAAAACCCAGCAGTGGGTGGATGACAGACGCTCGCTCATGTCTGGGCTGAAATTCCTTGGTCTCCTCTCTCCTGGAATTTCTTCTCTGGGTGCCTTTACTCTACAGGCCCAGCTTCCTTCCTGCCGATCTTCTTCCCTTTCCTCTCTGACTGTCCCTGCTTTCCCCAGGCTGTGTTCATTCCCAGTGCACAGGACCACCAGCTTGTCCTTCCCATTGTTAGCTCACTTCGTTCCATCCTTGCTCCCCAAACCCAGCCCAAACAGCCTGCAAATTATCCTCCTACACAGACAGTTTCGTCTCTTAGTATAACTCCAGTACCAGCTGGTAAAATTATTTATAATTTTATCACACTTCGGAGAATTATCTCATTTAATTGCCACAATAACCAGCTAGTGGAATAAATCCCATTGTTGTCTCCATCACACGTGAGAAAAATCAAAGTGGTCAGAAACTCGAAGCCATTTTCCCGAGGACAAACATCAAAGGTAGTGTTAAAGCTTGAACCAAAATACCGAACTTGTAACATGAAAAAATGTATGCTAAATACACATATAGGTAATGTGTGATGCGTGCATGTGATACTTGCATTTGTGTAAATATTTATATATTTTAATAAACTGTCAAAATTATACATGATTGATCTCAGGACATCATTTCTTTTGGTCTTATAGAACATTAAGTAAGAGTGTAAGCTGATGGACAGTTCAGTTATATTCTGATGTCAACACAGGGTGGGGCTAGACAACTTTAAAGGATAGGAACACCTGCCTTAGTGTTGATGGCACCCTGCCTTTTTTAAAGAATCAAATGAAGTTTAGAAAGTTTCATTTTACAGATTCAGGTGAAAGATTTAACTGGCTTCTCCCAGAGTCATCAGTTTCTCATATGAGTAGCAACTCTGCCATGTTGCTTAGCAACAGCATCCTTCCCTTGGCCCTCAACCACAGACAAGGCATTGTTGGAAGCACCTGGGAATTGAAGTCTAATGCTAGAGGGAGGATGGTTTCATGCATAGGGACTGAGGTTACCAGGAAAAAGAATGAGCTACTGATTATTTTGATAGCAGAGTCTTGTCACAATCCACAAGTTGAGACCTGCTGCTCTAAGGTGAAATAAACCCTTTATTCCCCAATTTGCTTTTGGTCATGGTGTTTTATGACAGTAACACAAACCCCAATTAAGAGAAATTGTTTTGGTTATCCAGAATCTTTTGTATTGCATATGATTTTAAAATTCTTTTTCTATTTCAGTAAAGGATGACCTGAAGATTTTGATGAGGACTGCATGGAACCTGTAGATTGATTAATAACCATTTTCACAATATTAATTGCTGCAATCCGTGAACATGGGATGACTTTTCATTGTCTATTGTAGTGTCTAATTTATTTTTGTGTTTACTGTAGCACTATTTACAGTATCCCAGTTTTGAACTCACCTTAGTGTCCATCAACAGAGGAATGGCTAAAGAAAATGCGGCATATATATATATGAATCTTTTTCAACCATAAAGGAGAATGAAGTTCTGTTGTTTGCAAGAAGATGGATGTAACTAAAGATAATTGTATTAAGCAGATTAAGACATCCCAGAAAGACAAATATTACATGTTTTCTATCATTGGTGGATCCTAGACTTTATTGTCACATAAAATCACACAAGTACAGCATGGAAGTTAAAGTGAAACTATCTAGGAGAAGAAATGGTACTAATGGAAGGGAGAGGGTAGGGGATGGAAGGGTATGAGGAGCATGTGCTTAAAGTACATTGTACACATACATTGAATGGCTCTGTGTGACACTGTATAGTAAAATAAAAGTCAGAGCAGCACTGAGAATGATGCCCACAGTTTCTCAACTGTGCGCTGTTAGCATTTCTTTATTGAGAGTTTCTGTGCATGGCAGGGGGTTTAGCCACATTCCTGTCCCCAGCTTCTAGTGGCACTGCCATCCAAAGGCATAACAGCTCCGAATGTCTTTAGATATTGCTGAGTGTTTGCTGGTAGTGGGCAAAGTTGCTTTCATTTGTGAATCACTGGTTTAGTACACGTGATAAAACATGTACATGTAACGTGAAGAGCCCGTGATGACTAAAGAGAAATACAGGGGAGTGTAGTGAAAAGGCAGAGTTAGTAAAGGTGACTTTCAGATGACGGCTTCCTGGGGCAGGAAGTGTTGAGTGGGTCCTCAAGATTCCCTTGGATCTGGAAATGCAGAAGACAGAAGAGTTTTTCAAGTGGAGGGAATTGTAGATACCAAGGAACTGAGTCACCCATGGAGCAGCGGGAGCTTTCTTGGAAACTCAGGTCAGGTGAGCTATCACAGGCCAATGGGACAGTCAGATTTTCTTTTTTAAGTAAAACTAATTACGTGTGTGTGTGTGTGTGTGTGTGTGTGTGTGTGTGTGTGTGTGTGTGTGTGGTGTGGTGTACTTACTCATCCCATGGCTGCTCTGTGGGCGTCAGAGAACAACTTACAAGAGTCAGTTCTCTCCTTCCACTATGAGGTGCCAGGGATCAAACCCAGGGTGTCAGGCTTTGTGGCAAGCGCCTTTAGCCTCTGAGCCATTTTTTTTTGGCCCCAGCCAGCTCTTCTGATCAAGAACCCTTCTTCTGAGGTTAGAGATGGTTCAGTGATTAAGAGCACTTGCTGCCCTTACAGAGGACTGGCGTTCAATTCCCAGCACCCACATTGGGTGGCTCCAGGGATCTCATGTCCTCTTCTGGCCTCTGTGGCGCCTACACACATATGCACCCACACTGACCCATACACATGAGTAAAACCAAAATAAATCTTTTTAAAGAGTGTGCTTCTGTTATAATGGAGACGCAATGTGGCGTGTTCCTTCTAACTGGGACAGTGCACTGCGTATAGATTTCAGGTAAAATGAATGTGTGAGAGGTGGAAATAGAAGATGGAAGGCTGAGGAGACAAGATTGATATAGGCTGTGGGTTATGAAGAGGGCTGAGGTGAGAGGGGGAGGAGAACGTGGACCTTAGGAAACCTTCAAAATGAACTCAGCAAGCCTGAGAGGGAGACATCACACATAACCCGATGTCTAGAGCTTGCAGGTATTAACACATGGAAAGTGGTGGTGGGGAAGCATGGAGTTAAGATTACAAGAAATAAATTCACTTTGACCATGCTCTTTGAGATCTCAGCAAGCTACCATTGTGAATGTATTAGAGAGAGAGAGAGAGAGAGAGAGAGAGAGAGAGAGAGAGAGAGAGAGAGAGAGAGAATTCTAACAGCCATTTCTGGAGTTTTGGAGATGAAACCCAGACGGAGGTTCTAAAATTGTTGGCTGTTAAAGTTTTTCTTCCTCTCCCATCACTTTTTGCTTTCCTTTTCTGTATTTTTGCCTCTGTTGTGGACACTAGTTATCTCTCTACATATTTAGCTATTCCTTCAGTGACCACAATGAACATAGTAACGACGGAATACTTCTATCGCTAAGCACTGATTATATTCCAAGAAAGGATCAACCGTTGCCAGTTTTATTTTTTTCCTTCTTTCTACCAACACGTTCCCTTGCCAGATCCTTATCCACCAGGATCCACTTCCTCAGCCTTGTCAAATACATTAGTCCTTAGATATCAGCCGTGTGAGGTCAAGGGTTTCCTGTTCTCAGATGACAAGGTAGAAGGTTCACGATGCTCATTTCTATACCACTGGCTTATTCCTTTCTTCTTAGCACTGAAATACATGGACGACCACTTTCCGGCAACAGTCTGAGCCTGTGCCTGGGCCTCTGTAGCAGTGGTTCTCAACATGTGGGTCGTGACCCCTTTGGGGAGTCAAGTGACTCTCTCACAGGGGTGGCGTATCAGATATCCTGCATATACATATTTACATTACAGTTCCCAACAGTAGCAACATTACAGTTATGAAGTAGCAATGAAAATAATTTTATAGTTGAGGGTCACTATAACACGAGGAACCATATTAAAGGGTCTCAGCATTTGGAAGGTTGAGAACCACTGCTCTGTAGCATATGAGCTGAGAATGGGTGCAGCACTTTTAAGTGCTTAGGACAACCTCAATAGTCTGCAGTATTTGCTAACATGGTAACATTATACAAGATTTATATTTCAGGATTCAATGTAGTCCATGTGTACAAAACTAACCCTCGGGAGGCTGAGGCAGAAGGGTCAAAGTTTAAG
Organism: Peromyscus melanophrys; assembly: GCA_902168415.1. Classification (NCBI taxonomy): domain Eukaryota; kingdom Metazoa; phylum Chordata; class Mammalia; order Rodentia; family Cricetidae; genus Peromyscus; species Peromyscus melanophrys. The sequence continues at coordinate 10,067 of CABHPR010153586.1, read as the reverse complement.
GCTAATCTAGCCTGCATATCAAGATCTTACATTAAAGAAACCATCCAAGCCATAGAAAATGAAACAAAACAAAAACTGTTACTACTACTAATATTAATGTATTAATAGTTGTGTAGGAACAGGGTCATGCTAACTTCTTTCCGCTGTGTAGGTCCTGCAATGGTGGAATTACAAGCTACAATGCAGACTCTGTGACCCCCTTCCCCCACAGCCTCAAAGCAAAAATACTTACATTGCAGTCGCCATAGTGTGAAAATAAGTTTGAGTGTGTCTAGCGGGGGTCTCCATGTATTGAAATTCAGTCTCCAGCGTGAGTATTAAGAGGGGAGAGAGTTAGTCTGATTGTTTTACTTAGAAGCAGGTCCTGTGGGTGGTCAGGATTAGGTAAGGTCATCAGGGCGGAGTTCCCATGATTGAATCTGAGTGGCTTGGTAAGAACAGGGAGAGAAACCAGAAAAGATAAGCATATATAAGACAGATCCCTGTCTCTTGCTATGTGATGCCCTGTACCTTGGGACCCTTATTAGAATGAGCAAGAAGGCCATTACTAGATCTAGCCCACAGCCTTGGACTTCCAGAAGGTAATGAGGTAAAATAACGTTTTTAAAGTAAAGCAGAAGCTGGAGAGATGGCTCGGTTATTTAAAGAACACTTGCTGAACAAAAACCAGAGTGCATTCCCACATGACCATCCAGGTATAGCTCTGTAGTTAAACACCAGTCACCCTGGGACTGAGGAAGACAGAGACAGAAATATTGTTGGGGCTTGTTGACTTCCAGGCTAGCTGAAAAAAAAAACCCACAAGTTCCAGGCTGAGAGAGAGAGAGAGAGAGAGAGAGAGAGAGAGAGAGAGAGATATTGAGATCCCACTCAGGGATAGAGAATGATTGAGAGGAGTACCCAGCCTTCTTGGGTACATACAACTGCATGTATACATGTACATATATCATATGTATACCTCTCCCTCTCAGACACAGGAATACACACACAAACAGCTTACCCTATTTGTGTCTCCTTACAATAACAGAGAATGAACTGCTACACTGGTCCTTTATTAGTGTTCTGTTCCTACATGATGCTTCTTCCAGACTCTTCTACGGAAGCTCTTGCTGATGTACACAAACCCTGAGACTAGGGTGGGAAAGAAAAAGGAAGACAGAAGCAGCACTCCCTCGTTCTAAGTTATGACAGCATTGTGAATCAAGTCCAAACTAACAAGATGGGAACACATTTCACCTGTCAAGAAAGTGTCAGAATATGAAACGCGCTAGTAGATAAAATCAGGTGCTCTTGCTGTGACTTACACCCAATTCTCCGGTCTCAGTTTTGTTTACCCTGAGGCATTAAAAACATTATTGATTTTTTTCCAATATGCAAACCAAAAAGACTATGAAATTTATCATAACTGAGAGGAAGAAATAAACCTCATTTAAGTAGCTGTACGATGAACGGACTCTTTGGATGTCTCCACAATGCAAGCCCAGGGCGGAGTGGGAACTCAGGAGATATTTGCCAGAGGAAGGATGAATGGGTGAATGAGTGAACACAGAGTGGGGAGCTACGCCAACACAAAAGGCCCTAAGGGAGAAGAGGATGAAAGGGGCTGGGGAGCTAGCGATGGGGGGCATGATGAGAGAGATGAAGATGAGGGAGGGAGGAAGCACAGCCAGCTCTAGTGCTCCAGGAGGAACAGAGTTCAGAGCTCCCGAGGTTGTCTCCACGCCACTACGGCTGCTTCTAATTTTCCAGTTTTTCTTCTCATGTCGTCCTCCACTGAAGTCAGGTAGTTCACCATTTTCTGCATTTTTATTCATTTATTCTATCTATCTGTCTATCTATCTATCTATCTATCTATCTATCTATCTATCTATCTATCATCTATCTATCTATCTATCTATTTATCTATCATCTATCTATCCATTTTCTATCATCTGTCTATCATCTATCTATTTAACTATCACCTGTCTATCAATCTATCATCTATCCATTATCTATCTATCTATCTATCTATCTATCTATCTATCTTCTATCTATCATCTATCATGCATGTGTGTGCCCACACACATGCCATGATGTATGTGTATGGTCAGAAGACAACTTGAAGGCGTTGGTTTTCTCCTCTGGTGTGTGGTTCCATGGTATAGAATTCAGACCATCAAGCTTGGAGACAAATACTTTCACTCACTGAGTCATCTTTAAGAAGCTTCTTTTTTTTATTTTTTATTTTATTTTTTATTTTATTTTTCAGAGCTGAGGACTGAACCCAGGGCCTTGTGCTTGGTAGGCAAGCGCTCTACCACTGAGCTAAATCCCCAGCCCTTAAGAAGCTTCTTAAGATTTTATTTTTATTTAGCTGTATGTGTGGGTGTGGGAATGTGAGTATGTGTACATGAGTGTGGGTGCCTGTGGAGACTAGTGAAGGGCATCTGGTCCCCTAGAGATGGAGTTACAGGCAGTTGTGAACTACTTGACATTAGTACTGGGAACCGAACTCTGGTCATCTGAGAGAGCAACAAGTGCTCTTAACTACTGAGCCATCTCCCTAGCCCCCATATTCTTAAACTGTTTGCAAGAACCTCTCTATCATATTTCCTTCAGAAATGCATCATGGATATTAATTAATACCTTTGCTATTTTATTATTGGCCTTAATAAATGTATTGCTTATTGTCGTAATTAGAAATTTCTAATACACTTATTTATTATTCATTTCTTTCCTCAAATAGAAAGTTAATATATTGACAGATTGATGTCTTATGAATTGGTGAGGGTACTCTCATGATTTTGACGATCAGGCAGCCTCTGTGTGGCAGAGCCGTTTGGAATCTCTCCCGCCTGTTCACCTTAACAAGGTTTTACTCAGATGAACCTTCCTTCACTATTTCTAACCCGTTGTCAACTTCCTCACCCACCCTTCTCCCCGTTTTGTTCTTCGTTATGCCATTTTCATCCTCTCTGTGATGTCAGGACATCCATCCGTCTCCACGCCTCTCACATCCTCGTTTTCTGTGTGCTCTCTGCGTCTTCGTCCATCTCCTCTGTCCTTCACATGTCTCCATTTGGGCCGAAAGGGAGTATTCACCTCTGTGTCACAGCCCTAGCCCCTTGTGACGATGATTCTCCTTCCCAGAACTCGATTCCCCAGCCCATCTCCTCAGTGCCACTGTGTCTGTCACACGTACTCCCTCCCTTCTCGATGTTCCCAGCTTCCAGCCCTAATCTAAATTTTACCGGCATATATTCCATGGAACATGGTGATGGGGTAGCAATTATCTGTAAAAAAAAAAAAAAAAAAAAAAAAAAAAAAAAAAAAAAGGAATCTGTGGTCAAATTGGTTTGTGAAATGCTATATTTAAACCAATTCTTCAGAGTGAGACTCTCCTCCGCTTCCAATCTGCCAAGAGCACTAGAATTTTCAAATGCAGAAAGAGATGCTCTGAACAATGTTTGGCTAAAGAATTTTTCACCCATCTCCCTGAACGTAGAAATTCTGGTGTGTATGTGTGTATGGGGATACACTTCGAAAAATGTAGTCTGTGCTTATTAGAAAATATTTGTTAAAGAGTAGTCCTCACTTAGAACTCAAGTACCTGCTAGCAAGTTTCTTCCCCTGCAAGAAGGGACTGAGATAGGTTTGAAAAGGGAAATGATACATATGAAGGATCTTTTCCTCTGCAATAGACACCAGGCAGAATACTTCAATCATATTAATAAAAATTAGAATTGATATATATATATATATATATACATATATGCATTCTGCATCTCATTTGATATACATGTTCCCATTAAAGCCACGAGGCTGACACTATTCTCTTATTTTTCTAGGTGATAAACACTGGTTCAGTAGTTCCACCTGGACATCACAGTCAGCTAGTCAGCAGCAGACCCTGAATTGCTGCTCTTGTTTGAAGCAAAAGTCAGACCGATTTCCTTCATATACTGAACAAGTTCACAGCCATCAGCCAACTTACTCACAGCAGTGAGAATGGGGTCACATAAGATTGCGGGGGGAGGGGGGAAGGCTGAGACCAGTGGGGGGACATAGAGCCAGGCAAGGTCCAGGGTGTGGTCACCCAGATTGTCTATATCCCTATGCAAGGGAAAACCATGTGAGGGGCAATATCCGCACCCATAGGAGCCAGCACTGGCAGATGTAGAGACTGGGAAACGTTCTCACGGAATCCAAAATTTGTTTTCTGTTGCAAATGTAAAATTCTCAGCAAGAGCTTTTAGGTTTCAGGAGTGCTAACCCCTTTTAGGAAAAGAATATTTTGTGCCTAAAACTCATTAGACACGGATACTATAACCACTGTTATCAACTGTTACCATGTTGACAAGAGAAGGCTGATCCTTCCAGATACACCCATGTGGTGGAGTCACTTTGTTACAATCAGAGACCATGTTCCCTGAGCGATGGATTCCCCTCCTCCTCCTGTTTCTTTAGTTGACCACATTTTGTGTGCTCTGTTTAGCTGTTTGGGCTGAGCTTTGGCGCTGTCCACTGATAATAGCGCCAGCACACCTGACAAGGGCCGGAAGAGCTGTCAGTTGCCTCACATGACCTTAGCTGGTACAGTTTGAGAGTCATGCTTTGGCTTCCTGTCCAGAGTCCGGTGTGCCAGGGATTACTCTCTGCCTTTTCCTTCTACCGTGGTAGCCTAGACACACGAGGGACTTTCCCCACCCAGCCCACCAGTTCCTTGTTGTGACGAAAGGCACTTCTGTTCCAAATGTCAGACTGCTTATTGGATGTTATCGTCAAAGGACCCTTGTCTAGATTCAGCCTGAGACTGGAACATGATCTATGTATCAGTCATGATTGGCTGAAATTTGCATTGTGTGCACAGGAAAACATAGACACTCCCAGGTACAAATTTCAACCTGATCAAGTTCCAGCTGTGTCACCTCAGATGACTTTATCCCTCTCACCCGTGGAAAGAGTACACACTAAAGGTCCCTTCACACTCAGGAGATTATCTCTTAGGAGTGGTCCTTTCTCCCTCCATGGTCTGAGGAGAACTCATGGCCTATGTAGCTTAGGGTGTTTTTCAGTTGTAGTGAATGGTTACCCAACTTGCAGCTACTTCAACAGTGGGGATATTTATGGACTCGTAGAAGATGGAGTCTGGAGCTCTGTTGCTGCTACTGTCTAATGAGGTCATCAACAGTTCATGTTCCATTTTCTGTCTCTGCACATAGCCGTCTACCGAGAAGAGCTCATCCACAGTAACTCCTCCTGTTGGTAAGGGTGGCAGAGATAATAATGTGCTTTGGGGGCGTGGATAGCAATGTGCTATTCACTCTATCACTGCTAGGGCAAAGAATCTTCTCCCCGACCTTTGGAACCCAAGTTCCTCCTCTTCATTTGTGTGGACCACCTTAAGTTATGTGTTCCTCCTGTGTGGTAATTTTAGTGGAAGATGCTAGATGTTTCTGTGTTTCTGAACCACCATGGTGAATAAAATACAATGATTACCTAAGACTCATGAGGGCTATTTCTAATTTTACTGAAGACATCCAGTAAGGAAGGAGTGGGGTGAACATTAAGAATCAGATTACATTACGTGGGGGCTGGGGAGATAGTTTTGTAAACTGTTTGCCATGCAGACAGAAGGATATGAATTTGAATCTCCTCACTATGTAAACTCAGTGTGCATGCCAATGTACATCTGGAATCCCAGGGCTGGCGAGGCAGAGACACACAGACATATCTAGTAGAATCAGTATGCACGCCAGTGTGGATGGGGGAGTCTTATGGATCCCCACCCCTAGATGAAGAGCTACAGGCAATTAAAGACTGTGGATTTGAAAAGGAGTGGTGGCCATGGAAGGGACTGGAAGGAGGACAAGAAGAAGGAGAGATTATGTGATTATATTTTAACTAAGTAAAACAAAAAATAGTCACTGAGCTAGAGAAAAAAGCATCGTGAAAAGTGACAAAGATACCTGATATTGACCCACTGGCCTCCATTTGCAAACACGTACATGTGTCCAAACACCTGCATACATGTGCACAGACACCTGCATGCACACACACAAGACTGCAGAATTTTTTTTTAAATCCTAAGCTTTAATCCTAAATTCATATTCCCACTTAATAATTATCAGTGAGATTATCATTTCTAAACTTCAGTTTATCCATCCAAGGATGAGAACCACAAATACTATCTGTGGTGATTTGAAAGAAAATGGCCCCCATAGGGCGTGGCACTATTAGGAGGTGTGGCTTTGTTGGGGGTAGGTGTAGCCTTGTTGGAGGAAGTATGTCACTGTGGGGGTGGGCTTTGAGGTCTCCTATGCTCAAGCTACACAGCAGTGATACAGATCACTTCCTGTTGCCTGTGGATCAGGATGTAGAACTCTCAGCTCCTTCTCCAGCACCATGTCTGCCTGCATGCTGCCATGTCCCACCATGATGATAATGGACTAAAACTCTGACACTGTAGGCAAGCCCCAATTTAAAGTTTTCCTTTATAAGAGTTATGGTGTCTCTTCATACAATAGAAACCACGAGACACTGTCTTTTTGGCTGGTTTTGAGGACTCAGGGAAGGAAACTCTGTGTGGTTCCTAGAGCTGTGTTGTTATATGATTAGAGACGTAGGTTTACTTCTCCACAATTTATCCAGATGTTCCCCGACTCCTGGATTCCCACCATGGAACCCTCTGGCACCTGGTTGGCTGAATCTAGTAGGAATATTTTATGTCCCTATTACATTGTACCTCTGTCTATTTAGCCCCTCATGAAGGGAAAGCTGGATTACCTCCCCAAATAGTCCCATCAAATTTAGACTGTTGAGATCCCTGACTGTTGTTACTCCAGAGTATGACGTTAATTTGAGATGTCAACTTGACTAAATTAAGGGACACTCATTTATTCTTCTCAAATCTCCATAGACACTAAGCCCACCTAATTTGCAGCTGATAGGGGACCCAATTAGCTTGTCATTTGATTAGAATGATTGGATTTCCAAGGTATGTAGCGAAGTGTGTTTCCAGAGGAGCCTGGCATGTCAGTCTAAGAGGTGGAGTGGGGAGATCTGCTCTCAGTGTGGGCAGACACCATTTAATCAGCCAGTGGTCTAGCTTTAATACAAAGATGGAGGAGTTTTCCCCTAGGGGTAAGGTGCCTAGTTTTTCTGGCGGCTGGCATCAGAACTATAGGTTCTCAGGTACTTGGACTCCAGGATTTGCATCAGTGGGCTGCCCGGTTCTGGTTACCAGGCCTTTGAGACTTCAACCTGAGAGTTACACTAATACAGTGGTGCTCAATCTTCCTAACACTGTGACCCTTTAATATAGTTCCTCATGTTATGGTGACTCACCAACCACAAAATTATTTCATTGCTACTTCATAACTGTAATGTTACTACTGTTATGAATCACAATGTAAATATCTGATATGCAGAACATCTGATATGTGACTCCCCCCAAAGGGGTGGAGACCCACAGGTTGAGAGCAGCTGCACTAATAACTTCCACGGTTGTGGTATCTCCAGACTTGGATTGAGCTATACTAGCAACTTCGCTAGCTTGCTAGACTTCAGATAACCTGTCTGGAATGTCTCAGACTCCATGACCGAGTAAGTAATTCCTTTCCCCTACATTTGTCTATGAATACTGCCAGTCCTGTATCTCTGGATAATGCTGACTAAAACAAAAACTATCATAGTTTGATAATTTTCTTGGTAATCAAGAAACACTGAATAACAAATACAGACAGATGGCTGGGCCACCAGAAACCTATATCTAGGACAACACTGTATTTAAAAATACCTGTCTGCTTGTATCTGCCTCTATCTGCTAAGATACCTACTATCAAAATGGAGCATTTATGCTGTTAGATATCTGCTTCAAAAAGCTAGATCTCTGTTGTTAAATATCCCAAATAATGCGATTACTACAGTGTTCATCATCTCATTTCTTCTCAGAGACTGTGAGTTAATTTTTATACATCCTCAGATATGGTTGAATTTCTACAGGTTTTACCACTTCCTAAATAGAGGGTTTCCTTTTCTTCGATACAACTGTTCTCCAGAAATATTATTTTTTCATCGACAATATGCGCTTTTCCTTTTTCAATTTACCCAGTCATTCTAAAATGTATAAAGTATTCTGTGAATTTGTTAAATTCTCCTATCTATATTTCTACACATACCCCCGCCCCACCCCATCCAGCCTAGGCTGGCTTCAGACTCCCTTAAACGCCTGATCTTCCAGCTTCTGTCTGGGATTACAGGTGCACACCAGCATGGCAGGGGCATCAGTGCTGGGGAGTGGACCCAGGGCTTCAGGAGTGCTAGGCAAGAGCTCTCTCAACCAAGCTACATCCACGGCCCCTGAACTTCCGCCTTCACGTTCTTTGCCTCAGAAGTCTGGAAGGGACAGCTGTAGTGCTTTGAACATAGTGGACTATGCTTGTGGTAATGCACAGTCGGGGATCCTGGCTGTTGGTGATTCAAATCATTAAAAGAGAAAGCTGGTGTCCTGTCTGCCATCAAGGCCAGGGAGACCCGAGGCTACGGTGGCAGTTTCAAACTGGCATATGGATGATAGTTAAAGTTGTGGGCAGATGGTAACTGCAATGGGATGCAAATATTTTTTTTTTTCCAAACAGCAGCCACAGCATCAGGCCCTGGATATCTGCAAATCACATTTCAGTGAGTCAGTGGCAGGTTTCAGCTTCCCTCACATGCTGGAGCAGCGGCCTTTGCAAAAGCAGCATTTGGGAGGATGCCCCCCCCCCCCCCCCCCCAGCGCGCCCCTTGCTTGGTCGTAAGCACAGATGTGTTCCGCTGGCTATGACCCTGCTGGCTGGGACACAAGTCTGGGGAAGAAAACAGTTTCCAAAGGCGAGGCCCTGCTGTTGGCAGGAGATGACAGCCAGAAAGGGTGCCAGACAGATGTTAAAAAGCACATGTCTCTCCAGAATAGTTCTTAGAGGACGACAAATACTGTATAAATGAAGGGAAAGACCCAAAGCCTGGTGGTAGATATTGCTGAGGACTACCTAATACTAATTTTAATGTATTTTCTTTGCAGCTACTTCCACGAGGGAAGATGGGGCCTGGAGCCCGGCTCTCACCAGGACACTCACAGCTGCACGCCTGCATAGAGATCGCAAAGAGTGCCTTAGGGACGATGGTTGGGCCCGTGCACACACAGGGAGCAAACCTGTGGGGAGGAGATGGTGTGGAGAACGCAGCACTCTCAGGGCGCGAAAGGAGTGTGGCTTTTCTACTCAGCTTCTTTTTGAGATTTTGACTAGGACTGCTTCTCCAAGCTGATTGGAATATCGAAATCTTTGAATACCCTGGTTATTGCTGTTTCTGCCTGGGGGTCGTTACTTAAAGGATTTTCCTGGGTTTTTTTCTTCTTCTTCCCGGATCCCCATTGCACACAGCCATCGCTCTTCTGCTCCCGGGTGCACCAGGGGCTGCCTGGGCTGCCATGACTCCTGCCCTGGAGCCACTGTCGAAGTTCCAAGCCCAGGGGGGAGGGGCAGAAGGATCAAAGCGCTGAGCTTCTGAAGTTATGGGAATCTGGGCCTTTGGGGAGCTAAGCTAGATTTACATTAGCGCTTTTATGGACTCGTTCCTCACTGACACATTCAGAATGCCCTCGGCGACTTCCGCTGCCCCCTTCATTCTCCATGGAGCTATTTCAGAAAGCTAATTAGCCTCTCCATGATATTTCTCTGCTTTGCAGCTTGAGGCCAACCTGGAACTTGCCATTTAAAAATGACCCTTACCCTGGGAACGGGGAAGACAAATTTCTGTTCTTTTTTATTTTAGTAAGTTCATGTTTTTACCACCATTAGTGTAATAACTAGTAACCGAATTCCTCTCTGATATTTTTTTTTTTAGAGATTTATTTTTAATTTTTGTTTATTTGTGTGGTGGTGGTGGTGGAGATTGTACACATGTGTGCAGGTGCCGGCAAAGGCCAGAAGAGGGTGTCAGACTCCCTGGAGCAAGAGTTTAAAGTGGTTGTGACTTGCTTGATGTGGGTGCTGGTGCTAGTACTAAGTCCTGGTCTTCTGCAAGAGCAGCGAGTGCTCTTAATC
>CABHPR010153585.1:29696-63553 GCA_902168415.1 Peromyscus melanophrys | reverse complement strand
GTGTGTGTGTGTGTGTGTGTGTGTGTGTGTGTGTGTGTGTGTGTGTTTCTAACTACTTATTGAATTCGCTTTTCATATCCTACAATGTCTTCACATCCTTCAGGCATTTGCTAGTGTTTTCTTGCCCACGAATCATTTTGTTCCTATCTGAGTTGCTTCACATGATTTCTATATTTTGACCACCTTGAATATGACTCTGGTTTTTGAGTTCTGTATATTGGATATCATTTAACATTCCCTCCTTAAGGGATACAGATATGGTTTATGCTTTGAGCCAAGAACGTTTTATCTTAATTTTTATTTGTTTTGGGAATGGGACCTGAGCATCAGAATTTAGAGTGTTGGTTGTCTTTTGCTGTGTGTTATTAACCCAGGAGGCTGGTATCCCAAGATGAGAAGTTAGGCAGGATAACTTGTGCCTGAAGGGGTCAGAACCCACGGTAGGGGTCAGGTAGTGGGGTGCATCGTCCTCCTAGATGCAGTTCTGGTCTAGACTGGCAGCAAGTATGTGGGGAGGCTGTGCAGAGCGGGTCCAGGGCCGCCTGAGAGCTGGAGCTGTTGTGGAAGGCAGTCTGAGACGGAGTGGGAGGGACGGGTCCATATGGGGTGGAGACACCTCTTACGCAGAGGGGTTTAGGGAGAGAGAGAGAGAGAGAAAAAAAAAGCCATCACAGGACTTAAGAAACTAAATAAGAAAAAGAGTCCGCAGTAAGCAAGTTTAGAGGAAACAGGTAACCGGAAGCGGTGGTGCATTGGGCAGGGCCAGGAGGAGCTGAAGGGACGGAAATTGCACCATTCTCTGTCGGACACCAAGAGCCCGGTGATCCAGAACTGGTCTTCAGGACATGAAAACTCCAGAGCCTGTATTGCCCGGGGGGGGGGGGGGGGGGGGGGGGGGGGGGGGGGGGGTTTGAGGGGCTGGGAAAGTCACCAGTATTCGATGAGGCTGCTCAGAAGGACACAGCTCTCAAAATTCTGTGGTGGATATCTTTCCTTTGTTTGAGGTCCTATGAAGTGGGTCTTATCTTGTTTTGTTCACTTACCTTACTGTTCCCAGATATTGTTTTAAAATAATTCATGAAATAATCTGGTAGAGCATTTGCATTATCTCTTGTTTGCAAACAGGGTTCTCTTTGTTATTGTGTCAATTACAAAGCTTCCGGAAATTAAATTCATCCATGCTTTCTACCTCCCCCGTTTTACCACTTGCCTAATCAAGAGAGCAGCCTTTGCCTCTGAGAGTAGGCATCCTCAGACAGCTTTGTAGATAGTAATCACATGAGGAACCCGTGCAGATATGATTGAATCAGAAAATATATTTTATGGAGTGCTACAGATATGGTTGTAAACCTTTTCCTCCGCATTAATTTTCCATGTGGGAAACATGCAGTCTGGGCTGTAAATATAGCATTCAGAAATGTGTCTTCATAAGCTGTGTTCCTATGTTACACCTTAGGTCCAGGCAAGCCCTTACCTGCCTCTCAGAATGGCCCTTGCCCCTGAATCTAGGCATCCTCAGAGAGCTTTGTAGATAGTAATCACATGAGGAACCAGTGAGAAATGATTAAACAGAAAATGTTTTATACAATGCTAGAGATATGCTTCTAAGCATTAGGCAAACCTTTTGCTCCCCATTAATTTTCCATCTGAGACATATGCTTTCTAGAGGATGTAAATGCAGCATTCAGTAATGTGTCTTCATATGCTGTGTTCTTATGTTACTCCTTAGGCCCAGGCAAGTGCAGTATGCATACTGTGAGAGTATATCAGGCCAAATTTTATTTTATAGTTAACTTATTTTATAGTTAGCAAACACACTTTAAACAAAATTATAAAGCATCTTTTGAATATTTATGATCACTCATCTGTATCAGAAAAATGTCTCTTTCCTTGAAGAAAAGCATTCTGCCATGTGCATGTGACCAAACTTACTTTTTTTTTTTTTTTTTAATTTCAGGGTTTGTTGACATTCAGCGCTGTGACTGTGGACTTCTTATAGGAGGAGTGGGAATGCCTCAACCCTTCTCACTGGGCTTTTTCCACAGATCTCCTGTTGGAGAACTGCAGCAGTCTGGATTCTAAGAGTGAGAATAGTTTTCTGGAGTCTCCCTTGTTTCTGCTCAGGGTTCCTGGGAAAACTACTCTGCATGTGTGTGAGCTGTGTGTGAATGAGTCTCATATCTCACAGGGTAAAATGAAATGCTTAGAGAAAGAGACATTTTTCCTGATATTTTCTCTTTCCTGTTTTTTTCTCTTGGCAGGTGTTAGTGTTGTGCCCAGATCGCAACCCCCAGAGAGACCACCAAAGATGAGCATGCTGGAATGCAAAAGCAAGGTTTAATTTGGGATATCCAAGCCTAGGCAGGGACTTCGTCCAACAGATCCAACACAGTGGAGGCTGGAGGAAGTGCCCGCCTCTCTGCAAGCTCAGTTTTTAAAGGAAAAAAACACAAGGTTACATCATTTAGGGGTGCTAGTATGGGTACAATTCTGATTGGCTCGCTTCTAGGGACTTTCTAGAAATCATGGCTTAATCTTACTTCTAAGGGGGTGTTGTCCGCCACTGTTTCTCATTGGCTGCCCCCAGGTAGACATTTCTATGGTCAGTTACCCTGGAAACCAGGGTTGGAACATTCTTTGGTCAAACAGTTACCTAGGGAACCAGGGAGAGGACACTCCATAGTCCAACAGTCATGACCTCGTGACTACCTTGTGACTCTGTACTTTTACACTTCCTGGTTTCTGGAATCTGGACTGACTGGTTTCAGTAACTCATGGCCTATTCCAGTAACTCATGGCCTGTACCTAAAAGGAGAAATCTTAGGCCTTAGTTTTAGGGTGAAAGCATTTTGGTCTTATTTTGGTTCCACATTAGCACCTTCAGTTTTTGCTCTTTGAAAAGTTCCAGGTGCTTTCTGAAGAATCCCTTCCTCCTATGCAGTCTCACAAGGTCAATTAGTCCTGCTCACCTGTGAATCAGAACAAAGAGCCTGGGATGGTAAAGAGAGAGGAGACAGTAGCAAAGGATCCAGATGTGTTAGAGGGTCTGAGGAAGGGGTGAAGACATGGGGAAGGGCTCAAGTGACAGTAGAAAGAGGACATGCAGTTGGTTTTCCCACATTCTATTTCATAAGAAATGATTTTAGAGAAATCTACTGAGAATAATCTTAGGATTCTCCTATTGTAGGTGCTTGAAAACTCTGTATATAAGAATTAATACTCATAGACAAACTTAATTTTATTTGGTTTTACATGTGAGTGATGCTGTCCCTCTTCCATTCACATTGCTGGTTGTGTTTTTATAACAATATTAAGTGGTTTCATTAATATAATTTAATATGGTGTTTAGTTAGAACCATTTAAGCGTCTTTGTTGGTCCTGAGCACAGAGTTTTTGAAGCATCTTGTAGTTCCTTAAGGTTCTGTGCCTTTTAGGGTTAATTTCTTTATTTTCTAAAATAATGCCAGCAGAATTTTGAGATTTGCTTAATATCTCTGCTGAGTACTAAACTCCATTTACATTGTCTTCCCTTTGATATCCCATATCTGTCTTCAACACTCCTCCATTTGCATCACTACAATTTTTATATATTTTGAAATTACCACTGGGTTTGATCCTTCGCTCACTATTTTTTAAGACTTTGTGGTTTCTAACAATTTTATATATCTTAGTAATTCCTGATTTTCTCCATTTTCAGAAAAAAACTGCCTATAAGATATTGGTACAAAGTATTTAGAATCTTTACAGAACATAATCATCATTTTATATTTCTTTGCATGTTTGAATGAGAACATGCTATCAGAGAGTCAAGGTTCACAGGTCTTTTTTGTATTCTTCTCTGTTCTATTTACTGTTGATGTCAGCATTCTTGGTTCTTGGAGAAGACACTTTAAACATTGATCTTTACTAGGTTTGAACACTTGTTCTATTTTTAAGACAGGGTCACATTGGAGCATACTTATTGCAGTTTGTGGAGCTGGGTGTCTTCTGATGTTGAGTGGATCATTCTCTATAGGGCTGTTAGGCATTATTGGTTTTCTGCACTGTTCATGGTCATCTTGCTTTCCTGTGGTGGACATCAAAGCTTCCCTGTATTATTGTCTATTTGCTTCATACACTTCTGTCATTGATTGCTTCATGTATTTGGAAACTTGTGAAATACATTCATGTTGATCACATATCTTTCTGGAAATGAACCATTTGATCATTTGTTAATATTCTTTTGTAGCCGGAAGTTTTTGTTTTGTGTATTTATAGATTCGGCTTTTCCTGTTACCTACCGTAATCATGACCAATCCCCTTTACAGAAAATCTTTAAAAAAATTTCTTCACACTTAGCACTTTTTATCTTTATATTTGAAGTAAATACTTGTATAGAAAGTATATATTTTGATTTTATGGGTAGTATATATTATTATAATATATATTAGAGTTATATATTTTGATTTTAGGATTATCCTATTCCATGTTTGGTTTGAGGCCTATTATACATATCATTTCGATAAATCATTGAAGGAAAATATAAACATATACTAATTTGTTATTTTCTGTATTGTTTCTTTTCCTCTTTCTGCATATCTGTTTCATTGATAGTTTGCAGTTTATTTCATTTCTTCATAAATTTGAGTAGTATTTTCTCTAGGTTTTCTCTTTTTCTTGTTTGGTTTTTCGCAAAGCTGCACACTGACTTTCCTGGTGGCTTCAGTGAGTTTGATTCACAATGACACTGTGTCTGTGTCTTCCTTTTGCATTGTCTCTAGTGTTTGTTATGGTTTAACACCTTGAATGTGGATACTGACTGGCTAGAGAGATCTCAGTGTACACTAGAGAACATTTTCTTCTTCAGTAAACGTGTGGAGCATGTGCTGTTTACATTTCGGCTATGTTAAAGCTTTTGTGCATTGTCACCTTTTTGGTTTATTTCTTGATTATACTATTATTTGCTTTGTCTTTTTTAAACTTCTTGGTAAAATTTGGATATTTATGCATGTACTATAAAAGTGTAGGCAATTTCTTTATACATTCAGTTACTACCTTTTGTATGCAATTTTCCAATTGCACACAGTCAAATTTCACCAATTCATTGCTTTTCACTCTTTTATATGTGGATATTTACCTTTCCCTACAACACTGGTTGACAAGACTTTCTATTCTGTAACATAAGCTTTTGGCATTTTGGTGAAATTCTGTTGGTCACAACAGGTTGGATTGGTTCTGGATCTGCTGCTCTTACTGCTTTAGGTGGCTGGTCTTCTGCCGCCGCCATGGTGCTGCTGTTCCTGTGGTCTGCAGTGTCTTCTGAAATCACAGCTGCGATGACTCAAGCTTTGCTCTGCACTCTTAGGGTCTTTGTAATTTTGTCATTTGTAAATAATGTAAGTTTGTAGGAGTCTCCTGACTGTACCTGTGAAGTAAATCATGGGTAGCTTGATTGTCATGAATTTTGAGTTAATCATATGAATCTTTTAACACTGTCATTTTCACAATAATGCTTTCTGTTCTATGTGCATGCCTGTTTTTCTTAACTTCCAGTGTCATCCTCTATTCCTTCACTGAATTCAAGTTTCTATTTCACTTGTGTCTCTTGTGCTTGGTTAGTTTTTTTTTTAATCCTTTTTTCAAACTATTTTTTGATTGTTTATAGTTTAGTTTGAATTAATTAAATTGAAGTAAAACCAGATAGTATAAATCCTCTCTAATTGCTTGGTTATGTACATGAAAAAAAGTTCTACCTCCAAATAGACATTGATATCTCCTCATAAGTTCTATTTGTATAAATTTTGTTCAGTTTTTATTATTAATAAATGTTGATATTCAGTGATTGCACAGGTTTCCCCCTTATCACCCTCTGTCCCACCCCTGGGTAGATTGATGTCTTCCCAGTTGTCCTCATATTCCATGTATGATTTTGGGCAGGTTTTGGCCAGGTAGCCAGGCTGTAATGTTTCGATAATTCTGATGGTCATGTTGTATGGCAGGAGAGTTTTTCACATGTCACCTCTCTGTCCTCCAGCTCTTAAAATCTTTTACCTCCCCTTCTGTAATGCTCTCTGCAATTTAGATGCAGAAATATGGAATTCCCATCATGGCCTGTTCTGTAGGCATTTAATTGTTCTCAGTATTTGAGGAGTTATGACTCTCTGAAATAATTGTTGTCCATTGAAAACTGAGTTTCTTAGACCCAGGCTGAAAGCAATACCAGGCTGTGGTGTGATCAGAGTCAGTAAAAGGCAGTTGGAATATTTGTACATGTAGCAGAATGTCAGTAGTGGATTCTCTTTAGGGCCTGTGACCTTCACCATCATAGGCTTCTTGCCAGGTTGCCTGTGCCATCCATGTATTTCCTCTATGGAGCCTGCTTCAGATCAAACCAGAAGGCCTTCTGTTACATAAAAAATAGTTTTGCTACTATGACACCAGTGGGCATTTCTTGCCTGGCAGGTTGGGATTATAGCACACAGGATCCAAATCTGGGTATGGCCATGATAACTCTGCCCCTTCTCCAGCCTGCATAGCAGTTTTGACAGTATAAATTCTACCACCAGGGAGTCCAAGATATTTTAGACACTGTGAGTGGTCTGCTTACTTCTCTGCATCCTCTTGTTGGTATGTTAAAAAGAAAAAAAACAACCCAGTGATG
This sequence comes from Peromyscus melanophrys, assembly GCA_902168415.1. Taxonomy (NCBI): domain Eukaryota; kingdom Metazoa; phylum Chordata; class Mammalia; order Rodentia; family Cricetidae; genus Peromyscus; species Peromyscus melanophrys. The sequence goes on along the minus strand of CABHPR010153585.1, from coordinate 56,913 downwards.
TTGTATGTGTATTAGGTAGCTGTTTAAGAGTCCTATTTGATCTTAGTTTTTCATGGGTATTTCTACCTTTAAGTTATAAAATTCTATTTCTTATCTAAGATGTCCCCTTTCTTTTCTTTTCTTTTTTTTTTTTTTTTTTTTGGTTTTTTCGAGACAGGGTTTCTCTGTGTAGTTTTGCGCCTTTCCTGGAACTCGCTTTGTAGACCAGGCTGGCCTCGAACTCACAGAGATCTGCCTGCCTCTGCCTCCCGAGTGCTGGGATTAAAGGCATGCGCCACCACTGCCCGGCGTCCCCTTTCTTTATTACTGTCCTATATTATCACCTTTAAATTTTTCTGTGTCTGAAATGTACCCACCGATGCAATGTGTTGACTCTGGAGGACACCCTTCTCTGTGCTGATTAGAGCAAAATGGTTCCAACTGTTCTTTTTTATTGTCAGGTTTAGGATTGTGTCCCATTGTCTTTATTATGTGGAGGTATATTCCTTTTGTTCTCACATTCTTCAGAGCTTTTTATAATGAGCAAATGTGATATTTAGGCCCAAGTCTTTTATGGATCTATTGACATCACCCTGTTGTTTCTCTTACTCACTCTACATGTTTGGTGTCTTCCATTGATTAATTCATAGGTGTTGAAACAGTCTTGCATTCTTGGCATTAAATCAGCTTGTATTCTGTTTCCATGTAGCTTAGAGACAAAATCCATGTCTATGTCCATCCTGACAACTTGTCTGTGATTTTCCTTTGCCTATATTTGTTTGGGTCACTTGCTTCAGGTGTTGAGGAAAAGCTGACTTTGTATGCTGACTTTCTAGCATGCCAGTTCTTTGTGTTTTATGTGTGCAATGTTCTTCTTGTGGTATTAGCATTAGGTTTTTCTAAAGAAAAGGAGAACTCTGTGCTGAATCTGTCCAGTCCTCAGACAGTGTTACAGGAAACTCTGACTGCTTCAGTCTCAGCACTACTGAATGCCTTTTCTAGTTTTATGAATTAGAAAGGTGAATCGTTCGCTTGTTTCTAAAAGCTTGACCTTTTCTTCTTCAATTCTAATTTCTTTGCATGTGACCATCTACAGTACTCCATAAGGTAACTCTGATGTCATTGGCATACACTGCAATATCCTCTTTTCAACTCTAGGTCTGTTGCTTGGGATTCATTCTTTTAGTTTGGATTGGGTGAAAAATGCTTCATCCATACTTTTTTCATTTTACAGAAACAAGTCTATCGCTTTGATTCATTGCATTGTCTCTATTTCATTAATTTTTACACAACCTTTCTCGTACCTTTCTATATACTGTTTCAGATTGACTGTTCTTTAGCTTGTAAGCCCTCAGCCACATAATTATGGGCAAATGTCTTTTATAACCAGAGTCTATTGCTGACAAAACTTCTCAGTGTATCTTTGTCACCCCACTTCTGTATCATTGTTATTCATGAGCTGCCAATCACCCTGACATTCTAACAAAGTATCCGCAGTACTTCATGAATCCTGCCCCACTGTTCATTGATTTAAGTCTCCACAATAGCTAATTAAGGAAAAATAAACCGAGTGTTGGAGAGGTGGCTCCGCAGTTAAGAGCACTTGTTGGTCTTGCAGCTTCCAGGTTCAGGTCCCTCTACATGCATGGTGACTTAACTTAGGTCCAAAGGATCTAGTGCCCTCTTGTGGCCACTGCAGCCACTTCTTGCATTAGGTGCACTGACCTACCTGAAGGAAAATACCCATACAATTAAAGTTAAAATACATAAATCTATTTTTACTTTCTTTTATTTATTCTATATATCTTCTTTTACATCATGTATCTTGATCCCATTCATTTCCCAGTCTCTTTGCATGTCCCCTCTGCCCTTGCATCCCCCAATAAAAGAAAATTTAAGAGAAAAAAGGAAAAATTTAAAATCTCATTATGGAAGCTGCAGTGTGACACAGTGAAGGTCTTTGTCCATATATCTTTATTTGTAAGTGTTCATTCCTAAGAACCACTGGTCTGGTTCAAGGCCTCTGGTTTCTACTACAGTATCGATGCTGGGCCCTCACTGGGACTCTTCTTGGTTATCCTGTTGTTGCCCTGTGTGTGGAGATCCTGCAGCTTTGGGTCTGCAGGTGAGGTGGTGAGGTCCCTTCACATTCTCCAGCAGATCACTGATGGTGTAAGTGTTATGTTGGGCCAAATCATAGTTCTGGTTCTGGGCCTGGGTGGCTGTAGGGTTGAGCCACCCAGCTGTCTCCTGTCCTCACCACGAGGGTGAGCTCTCCAGAATTGCCCCAGTTCATCCACCTCTTGCAGCAATTAATGAGTTCGGGGCTGGTTCTCTTGCTTTCACGCCCTTAGGGTCAGCTCTCCCACCCCTACAACATTAGGGCCAGCTCTATTGTTTTTCCCAGGTGAAGTGCAGGGGTCACTCTTCTGAGTCCTGCAGCTGGTGATCGGTAGGGAAAGCCTTCCTGTTCTTATGAACCCAGGGCTAGCTCTTCCACCAGTCTGAGGCAGTGATGACTGGGAGGTAAGGAGGAGGGCATCTCTCCTCTGCCCATGCTACCACATGTCTGAATAGTAATGGGGACAGTTCTCCTTTGCCCATAACATTGGGACTGAGTCTCCCTCACCTCCGACCACTGGTCAGCTCTGCTGTGCTGCCTAGGCGAGGGGCAGGGTCCATTTCCCGTGTGCTGCTGCTGGTAAGGAGGAGGGTCAGCTCTTGTCTGGTGCAGGTGGTAAGGGGCGAGGGTTAAGGGGGCATCTCTCACCCACCCACACTATCACATGCCAGAAGAGAGTGGGAACAGCTCTTCCACATTTATAACTCCAGAGCTGGCTCACCCACACCCTGTCCAACAAGATTGGCTCCATTGTGTTGCCCAGGCAAGGTGTAGGGCCTGCTTTCCCTAGTGCTGTAGCTGATGGGGTCAGGGACAGCTCTCTCACTCTTAGACCACAGGGCCAGCTCTCCCACTATAGCTACTTAAGGAAGAATAAACCAAGTGCTGCAGATGGGGCTCAGCGGTAAAGAGCACTTATTGCTCTGGCAGTTTCCACTTTCAGTTCCATGTAGATGCGTGGTAACTTAACTTAGGGCCCAACATATCTGTTGCCCTCTAACGGCGCTGCAGGCACTTGATGCACAAGGTGCACAGACCTACCTGTAGGCAAACACCCATACACATAAAATTAAAATGCATAAATCTTAGGAAAGAAACAGTAAATGATCTAGAGGTATTACATAAGGACTCAAGATAACAGGACAGGAAAGAACATGGAGGTGTCACTGCTAATGTGAGAGTAAGTGTGAAGCCTGGATATGTAATTGAAGTGGCCAAACTGAAGAAATGAATGTCAAGTCAGTGATATGTATTGGTTTTTAGTGTTTTGAGAATTTCATTCATGTATATATCATGTTTGATCAAATTCACTCCCTGTTCCTCAGTTCTAATTACCCACTCTCATAATGCTTTCTCACATCTGTATATTCACATTTTTTATAAAAAGGACTGAGTCCATGGCAGCCTAGCTGTATGTGCATGAGCTATATCTCTGAAGAAAATTGACTCTATCTCTGCCAAGGCCAAGAGTTGCCTATCATATCTCACATAGTGGTGTGATGATCCCTTTCACCCTTGTTGGGCTTTGAGCTTGGTTAGTCTTGAGCAGGTTTTGTTTGTTTGGCTTTTTTGGTATGGAGCTTCAGCTCCAAGGAATCATTTCTGCAATGACATTCATGTGACAGATAAGGGAACCAGATCAGCTGTGTCTGTGTTGTAATTTCCTTATAACCCTGAGAGCCATGATGATGTGAACAAACAGTTCATATCACAGCAGCAGGGATCCATGGGTGGCCTGGGGAAAGTCACCATTCAGCTGTGCAGTTGTGGGAACCACAGCAGGCATCCAGACAACCTTGGAGCTTCCCAGGTCAGAGGAGCTGCAGTGCTGGGAAACAGGCAGGAACAGGACAAAGGGTGTGATCAGGTCTCTGCTGCTGCATGGAGTCTGATATCTGCTATGGATTTCTTAATCCTGTCAGTAAATTTTAGATCATATGAACGTATTCTGATGTTTTCATTTCATCTTATAATTGCCAGGATATTTACAGAAGCATGATCTGGGAGAGAATTTGCATTATGTATTGTCTGCAAACATGATACTCTTTGCTATTGTGGCAATTGGAATTTAAATTCATTCATTTATTCTAACTCCCTGGTTTTACCATTTGCCAGTTCAAGAGAGTGGCTTTTCCCTGAGGCATCTAGGCATTCCCAGAGAGGTTTTTGGTATAAGTCATATAAGGAGCCACTGCAGTTTTATATTGAATCAGGAAGCATATTTTAGCAAGCTTTATGGCTATAGTTGTAAACATTAAGCTAACTATTTTCTCCAGTTAATCTTCCATCTGAGAGTTATGCATGCTAAAATGTAAATACAGCATTCTGAAATGTGTTTTCATATATGTATACCTACTTCATATATTTCACATATTATAGCCTAGCATCAGGAAAAGTACAGTATGTATGCATGCTGTCAGAGGATATCAGGCCACACTGCTTTTACAGTTGTAAGATGCACTGTAGGTCAGGACAAAGTTAGAAAGCATCTCACAAATAATTCTTATCACTCAGCTGTATGATTAAAAATTGACTCCATTGTATTTTGTCTCCATGTTCCAAGAAAAACACTCTTTCCATATCACATGACCAAATTGGCCTGGTGCTTTTTGGTTTTGGCTTTATTTTGTTGAATAAGTGTATCATTCTTTTGCCATGTCTGGCTCAGATCTCACCATGTACACCAATCTGGTCCCCCAAGGGATCTGCCTGCCTCTGTCTTCTGGGATTAAAGCAGTGCAGGAACACAGATGGCTCAAACACTCACTTCTTTTGTTTTTACTTTTTTTGTTTTGTTTTGTTTTTTTTGTTTTTTTGAGACAGGGTTTCTCTGTAGTTTTGGAGCCTGTCCTGGACCTCACTTTGTAGACCAGGTTGGCCTCAAACTCACAGAGATCCGCCTGGCTCTGCTTCCCAAGTGCTGGGATTAAAGGTGTGCGCCACCACTGCCCGGCCCTTGTGTTTAATTTCATGATTTGTTGACAGGGCTGTGACTGTGGTCTGCTCTCAGAAGGAGAGCAATGCTTGAACCCCTCAGCTGGCTTTGTACAGATTGGATGTGCCAGATTTGTAGCAGTCTGATATTTGTGTGTGAGAATAGTTTTCTCCTGGTCTTCAGTGCTGCTCCTTAGGATTCCAGGGGGAAGTACTCTGCAAGTATGTGAGCTGTGTGTGAATGAGCCTCACATCTCACAGAGGGAAGTGAAATCCTCAGAGGAGAAAAGTAAAAATGTTATAGCTCTGAGTGAAAAGGCTTCCCTAGTGGAAGTCTTACAGCTCAGAGGGGGAAGGTTTCCCTAGTGTTACAGCTCAGAGGGGGAAAATTTCCCCAATGCAAGTGTTACAGCTCTGCTTCCATGGGGAAGGTTTGCCTAATGCAAGTGCTACAGCTCTGAAGGGAAAGGTATCCTGATAGTTGGGAACCAAGGAATACCACAGTCACATAGCACGACAGACCTGACATAAGAGATTTATTGCAAGGGGAAAACTCAAGAGATTGTCTGCCTGTGCTTTGGTGAGATGCCATAGAGAACTGAGGAAAAGACGGGAGTTATATAACATTTCTCAGGGGCATAGCATTCCACAGTGGAGCTTTCCATGTTGGAGAATTAGTGGGGTTTTAAGTCCTGAGCTTCAGCTTTTTACTCTGTAGTGCAGAGTTTAGTGCCATTATCTAGAGGGGCTGTGTCTAGCATTTGGGGCAGTTAAGAGTGTTCTCAAGGTGGAGCCTGGTGGTTGCAGCTCCTCAGGGGTGGGCCCTGGCCACCTGAGCATCAACAGGCTTACAAAATGTGCTTTGCATATGTTCTTGGTGTTTGTTCTTTTGTCCTGCCAGACAAATTCCAAGGCCAATCCACAAAGAACTCTCCAGATACGTCAGCCTCTGCACCAGCTTCGAGGATACCAACCAGGTGAGGATTGGCAGGTGGATTTCACTCACATGCCCGCACATAAAAAACTCTGTTACCTCCTAACTGTGGTTGACACCTTTACAGGATGGATAAAAGCTTTCCATCTCCAGGGTAACAGCAGATGTGGTGGCCCAAATACTCCTAGAACACATTATTCCTAGATTTGGCCTGCCACAGACCATACAATTGGACAATGGGCCAGCCTTCACTTCTGGGGTCATGGAGCATCCAGTGTCGGATGCTTTCAACATCTCCTCGAAGCTCCACATTCCCTATCACCCACAATCCTAAGGAAAGGTTGAGAAGGCCAATGGACTCATCAAACAACAGCTCACCAAGCTCTCCATTGAACTCAAGTTATCAGGCCTGAGTTCTCCCCATTGTCCTTACCCATCTCTGGGCCACCCCATGCTCTCCTACAGGCTTGAGCCCTTTTAAGCTCCTTTATGAAAGGCCCTTTCTCCTCAATCACCACCTCCCAGGCCAAACTCCTTCACTGGCGGGGTACCTCCCCTACATCTCTTCTGAGGTCCCTTCTCCATTCACATGCTGACAGCCATCTCCCTGCCCCAACATCAACAGAGCCAACTGCCCCTGTGCCTGCTCCACTTTCCCCAGAGGACAGAGTATTCCTCAAACAGCTAGCTTCTAAGTCTCTTGAGCTCTGATGAACAGAGCCTTAGACTGTGATCCTTACCACCCCCTCAGCTGCCAAGCTCCTGGGACATCCATGCTGGTACCATCTCCCCAGGCTCAAGCAGGCACCTATTCAGGATACATGGTCTGTCCAGCAGCTGGGACCCTCCACCCTCCAGTTTTCCAAAGTGTCCCAATGAAGGAACTATCTGCTCTTTTGCTCTGTGCATTCATCTTTGCAGTACAACTAGGGCAGATGTTAATAATCTATTTTTTTCCTAGAAACTTGCCTTCTCTGTTTCCTCAAGAAACAGATGCTTGAGGTCTCCAGGATGACAATTAACCAGATGCTCCTCCACTCACACCTCCTGCTGAATATGAGCCCACCAACTCCTGACTCCCCACTTCCCCACATCGTCCCATGCCTGCAGGAAGTAGCCGGAATTGAACCAGCACCCCTATACCCAAAGAGTCTGGAATGTTCAGTGGGAGCTCCACCTCAGCCCCTGGCACTCTGGCATCCATATACCCAAAGGGTCTGGAATGTTTGGTGGGAGCTCCACCTCAGCCCTGGCACCCTAGCATTCATATACCCAAAAAGTCTGGAATGTTCTGGTGGAAGATCCACCTCAACTCCCCTCCCCAAACTCACCCCTCAAAGCCTGCTAAACACAGTTCCTCCACCAAAGAGGACTAAGACCACTCCCACAGGGTATTTAAGCTGCATCTCAGAAAATAAACATGTAGTTTTCTGGTCTCTCATCCCCGTCTCCTCTCTGGAGGGCTGGAGAATCACCCAAGAAGGCTTTACCCATTAAACCAGGGCTTTTTCTGATTCAGTATGATTTGGTCTGATTTTGATTGCTGCATTGGTGGAGATGTTTATTGGGGTACAAAATCAATGAAGACACTGTAGGATATGAAAAAGTGAATTCAATAAGTAGTTAGAAACACCAAAAAAAAAAAAAAAAAAAAAGAGAAGAGAGAAAAGAAAAGAAAAGAAAAAAACCCTGAAACTGAAATGAAACAAGAAATGAAAAATGCAATAAGCCTAATAATAACTCAGAGTTCAATCAGGTAGGAGACAGAATATCAGACTTGAAGACAAGGTAGAGGAGCTGGATGCCTTAGTCAAAGAAAATAATTGAAACAAAAATGCGCCATGCAAGTAGCACTAGTTAAAAGTAAAAGTCATGTTCCATCTGTATGTTCTATACTTCTTTGAAATATTCTAATTTTTGAAACAGTAACTCACTCTGGAGAGCTTTCCTGGGAATCTGGATAATCATTTCCATCACTATGCAAATGAAGTGACACTAAAAAGCCATCTTTACTCTTCCCTCACAGAACTCCACTATTGCCACTCAAACATCCAGAATTACACTATTAGAAATGTTGACTTGGGGGAAGACATTTCAGGAACTCAGGATTTTGAAAGGAAATAGGTGTCTCAGGAAGTTGGTGATCAGTCAGTCCATTGCTAACAGCCTAGTTCTGAATTCATCCTGTGCTGTCAGGTGTTGATGTTGCGCTTGTACTAAATCAGAAACAAGTTTGTCTTCCAGGAAGCATACTGAATGTGCTTTTATGGAAAACACAGAAAATTCCTTTTGAAAACTCCTTGGTGAATGTAGAAGCTTGTGTCCGTCCAAGACGCAGAAAATAAGCAATGTAAATGGCCACAGCCCTAAACAAGTCAGTAACAACATGCCATCTATGGCTCAGGCAATATCGAGGAAGAGATGGTGGGAAGGAAATAAGAAAGAGAAGAGGGGGAAGGACCATGACATGACATTCTCCACATACCACAAACTCATAATCAGTAACCCAGAGCAACTGTACTCACCTGCACTGGCCTTACTCAAGACCAGCCATAGCCACAATCATTCTAGGAAGGGGAGAGGTTCACAGGACCCCACCCTTTAGCTCTTAACTGTGGCTATGGATAGATTTTAAGAGAAGGGGATCACTGTCTTTAGTTCTGTGTCTTCTGTTGAGCCCAATAGGCTCCAACACATAGCTCCAAACCCACATGCTCACAGATAGCCTTGGCTAATCTTGGTGGGTCAAAAACAAAATGAATAGAAATGAACATGAGAGAGGGGTAGGGAAATAGGAAGATAGAGAGAAGGATATGTATGGGGCAGGATTGTAGGGAGGAAGGGATAAGAATGTGCAATAAACAATGTCTATCATGTGAAATGGCAAAAAAAAGATAATAAAAGTAAAAAAAATTTCATTTTGCCACTTTATCTTCTTTGATATCAGGTAATATTAACTTCATAAAGAATTGGAAAGCCTTGCCTTCATTTTACATCAGGGAATACTTTAAGTAGATTCCGTATCAATAATCCTCTGATATTCTGACATAATTCTGTGATGAATCAATTTGCTTCTAGGCTTTTCTTTTTCATCAGGGTGCATTTATTTCTGCTTCATTGTTGTTGCTGCTTATAAACCTCTCAAATTAGTTCATGTTGGTGTAATTTGTTGTGTGGTATGAATCAGAATATTTCATCATTTCTTTTAGCTTTTCCTAATTTAGTTCCATGAAGGCTTTAAAGTCAGCAGGCATCAGATATGCTTGTACATTCCTGATTCCTGATTCGGCTGTGCAGTTAGCTTGGGTACTCCTCAAGTCATGTTCACAAAGAATCCTGTATACATAGATATCAGGGAGATGCAGACTAAACCTCCTTAAAGTTTCCATCTCACCCCAGTCATAATGGCCATCACCAAGATAAATAACAAATTCTGACATGAATGTGAGGAAAGGGACACTGTTGTACACACCTTGTTGGCATGTAAACTAGAGCAGCCATTTTGGAAAGGATTCTATATTATTCTCAAAAACAGTAGAAATAGAACTATCCTACATACTATATTCTTTATCCCTTTATCCATTGATTCTTTTATGATTGTTGCCTACAATTCTCTGTGTACACCCATGCCCATCTGCATAGGCTGAGGAAGAGACTCCAGAATTACACAAGCCCCTTTAGAGTTTCTAGCTAAGAAATACATTTATCATGATTTTAATCAGGACCAGGTTTCTCTGGTGTGTTCTGAGGTTTAAGCTGTGTTGTCATGATCATAGCAGGTAAACAGGCATCCCAGCTCTGCAGGGAGGTGAGCACACAGAAAAACAAATGCCACTAGAGATAGGGGTCTGTCCTTAAAGCACAGGGTTCATTCTGAGCCCATGGGCACCTTTCACATGACAGGACTGAGTGTTTCTCATTGTGGTGAGTTCTATTGTATCTCTTCATATGGAAAAGCAATGTCACTATATAATAGATTCTGCATATGTGCATGGACTAAACACATTGGTGACTAACTCCATGTCACAAATAATTAATCCTAGTAGAGTCAAGTAAAGAAATAAAAACATTTTCCCTTGGAGTCATTTAACTAAGAACAAGTCCAGATTTGAATTCTAAACTTGAAGCTCCCTGTCCCTTCCATCCTCTGGGTGTCTCTTCCATGAGTCTGAATCTGTGTTTCCCTGAAGGCTGTCTTGTGAATCTATTCCTGTGTGTCTGTATGCTATCTCTGTGTGTGTTGGTCTGTCTGTGTACTCTGTATGTGCCTGTCTGTCAATAACAAAGTATTTTTCTGTGTTTACTGAATAGCATAGAAAGCATCATGTGGGATAGGAATGAAAAATCCTAAACATACACTAAACCTTGTAGAACGGGAATTATGGATGGTTATGATCCACCACTTGGGTGCTATGAAATGAATCCTGGTCCTCTACAAGAGCATAAAGGGCTCTTAAATTCTGAGCCATCTCTCCAGGCCCCAGGTAATAAAGCCAGAGTTTTAGAAGTTTGCATAGTCTCAATATATGACATTCCCAGAAAAAAAGAAAAAATGAAACTAATCTCAAATGTATTTAGTGGAGAAGCAGCCATTTCCCCTGTTGCTCTGCTCTGAGACTGTGTCTCAGAAACAATGACTGGACCTCTTGCCCTTTCAAATCAGGGTGTCAAAAATGCTCGTGTAAATTACATTAATATTAGCAACAAATACTTGGGACAAAACAAGAGCAAGAACATATACACACAGTGTTAGTAGGAATCCAATTTATTGCACCCACAATGCAAGTCAACATGGAGCTCCTTGAAAAGAAAACAAATGAAAAATGAGGCTGGGTATGATGGTGCTCACCTTAATCCCAGCACTGGAGAGACAGGGCCAGGTGCAGTTCTATTAGTTGGAGGCCAGCCTGGTGTGCATGAAGAGTTGCAGATCAGCCAGGGATACACTGGGAAAATGAAATTAAAGTAGATATTTCCCACAAACTATTCACTTCAAATCTGACACAAAACACTAGACTGAATGAATTTAAATAACAAAAAAATATGGCTTGCAAATATCTTTGGGGGAGGTACTTAGAACATTATATTTAATAGTAAACTTTGTACACTTCAGCACTGGGACAGTCACTGAGTCAAAGCACCAGGGATAGCTGCATGACCACACAGAGCCTCAGTGAGGAAGATGAAGACTATGTTGACCATCAAAGAGATGACACACATGCTCTCAGACAGGGAAAAATCCAAGACAGAACAGGAGAAGGGCTGATCCTTGGGAGATGATTTCCTGGCATAGCCAATAACCAAGCTGCCAAAGTACAAATCAATGCCAGCCCTTGATCCCTGATCCAACCACACCAACTGTGTCAGCTGAAATACTAATAAACCAACATGTGGAGAAGGGAACGACTGCAGGGGGGGTGTTTATGTGTGACCTCTGGTCAACAAAGAAGCCAGGAGGACAGGGGTCTGATAAGATGGCTGGTAAAGGAGAGAATAAAAAGTAGAGAAATAAGTACTACCTTGGTGGTCTGCATTACTTTAGTCTCAAAGATTTAGCTCTTCTCACTTCAGATCTTAAGGACACCAAATGCTGAAAGAGAAAAAAATCTTTTAAAAGATACACCATGAATGTGGATAGCGATAAAGAAGATGGGAGGCCACAGTTTTGAAAGGGAACAGATAATCCAACACAAAACTCTTAAAACACAAAAAAGAATAGTGACCAATGATAAAATGTACTGTTTGCTAGAAGGCTATTTGTCAGCATGGGTTCATTTTACTCAACAATTTCTTAGAAATTGACACAATCCCTGATAGAATGGTAGGGAGAAAATAGACAGAAATGCTGAGATACTTTAACATTCAATATTTAGTGACAAATAATGAAATCAATCTAATATTAATTAGAAAGAAGACCATGAACAACATAGAAAATGAATAATGCCCAGCGGCCCTACAGAGAATCATCCATACAACAGCAGATGATGCCCAGTCTTCCCTAACTCCAAGGAGAATTCTCCAGTGTGGAAAAGACTTTGAAAGAGAACAAGTTCTCAAGCCTAGCAAAGATCAATGCTTGAAATTTTTATTTTCTTACCTAACTGGAATGCAAATAACAACATCAAAAAGAAAATAAAATACATAAATGACAAGTGAAAACTGGTGCATTACTAGCATGTTTATATTCAAACCTAAGACAATATAAAAGGTGAGTATACCATTACACTCAGGCAAAGGAAGACATAAAAACAGAACTAGAAAACTGAGCTGTTTAAATGTTAGAAACAGATCTGAGTGTCTCAAAAATGGCAAGGTAAAAAATTTTTCTTGTCTGGAAGCAAGCATAGCTGTGAGAAATCCACCATGCAAACACATTCAACAAGGGTCCCATTAGGACTTCACTCCTAAAAGAAAAGGGCCTACTCTTTCAGTGGCCAGAGCTCACCTCACATACTTATGACAATGGCTAAGTTAAAACAATACAGTTGACAACCCAAACAAAATTTTGAGCACTAAATGAAACCCTTCTTGAATATTTTGAGTTCAGAAGTGTTGTTGACCCTGGAGAAATTTGAAATTCTCCCAATTAGCTTCTTTAATTTTTTTAAATGGAATTGTGTATTATTTCACCTTTTGGCATAAAAGACAGTACCTTCTGTTTACATTTCCCATGCATATTTGTATATTTCAAACTGTCTGGTGAATTCCAGGAGTGGTGGTGCATGCCTTTAAATCCAGCACTCTGGAGGCAGAGGCAGGTGGATCTCTCGCAGTCATGATCAGCCTGCATAGTGTATTCCAAGGCAGACAGGAATACTCAGTGAGACTCTGCCTCAGAAAATATAAATGTCTGAGGGTTGGAGAGGTGGCTCAGTGGTTAAAGTACTGGCTGTTCTTTCAGAGGACCCCGTTCTATTCCTAGCACCCACAGGGCAAGTCACAGTCATCAAGGGGATCTGTTGCACTTTTCTGATGTCTGTAAGCACTGCATGCAAACAATCCAAAGATGTTCCTTGCAAAAAAAAACCAGAAACACCCAAAGGCATAAAATAAAAATAAATAAATCATTGTATAAACAGCCTAGTGGAACCATCTCTGCTGATGTTATCACTTCCTTTATCATATCTGTAAAAAGAAAAAGAAGTATGTTTTATTTATTTGGATTTAATGCAACCTTGGTTTTACAGTGACTAGTCTAACACACTGCTGCCCGCTACCTCAATTTTTTTAATTAAGAAATTTTTTATTCATTTTACATACAAATCACAGATCCCCCTTTCTTCCCTCCTCCCACACCCTCCAGCTTTCTCCTCCAAACTCACCCTCCATTCCCTCCTCCTAAAAGGCATCCCATGGGGAGTCAACAGAGCCTGGTACATGCTTTTGAGGCAGGTCCAAGTCCTTTCTCCTGCATCAAGGCTGTGCAAGGTGTCCCACCGTAGGTAATGGGCTCCAAAAAGCCAGCTCATGTACCAGGGATGGATCCTGATCCTACTGCCAGGGGGCCCCTTAAGCAGATCAGGCTACACAACTGTCTCACTTGTCCCATGGAGGCTCCACAGCTGTTGATCTATATTTCTTGCGTTCCCACAAGCTTGGTTTGGTTGTCTACATGTTTCCTCATCATAATCTTGATGCCCCTTGCTCATAGAATCCCTCTTTACTCTCTTCGACTGGACTCCTGGAGCTAGGCCTGGTGCTTGGCTGTGGATCTCTGCATCTGCTTCCATCAGTTACTGGGTGAAGGCTCTATGATGACAGTTAGGGCATGCACCAATTTGATTACCAGGGTAGGCCAGCTGAGGCACCTTCTCCACTATTGCCAGTAGTCTAAGCTGGGATCATCCTTGTGGATTTCTGGGAACTTCCCTAGCACCCACTTTCTCTCTGTCCCCATTATGTCTCCCTCTAACATGGTATCTCTTTCATTGCTCTCCCACTCTGTCCCAGTTCCAGCTCAACCATCCTGTTCCCTTATGTTCTGATCCTCCAACCCCAACCCTCCATTCCCCCCCCCCCACTGCATCCCCAGTTTACTCATGGAGATCTCATCTATTTCCCCTTCCCAGGGCATTCCATTCATCCCCCTTTTGGTCTTCCTTGTTAGCTAGCTTCTCTGGAGCTGTGGGTTATAGTCTGATTATCCTTTGCTTTATATTTAGTATCCATTTATGTGTGAGTACATACCATATTTGTCTTTCTGAGTCTGGGTTAACTCACTCAAGATGATATTATCTGGTCCAATCCATTTGCTTGTAAATTTCATGATGTCATTCTTTTAAATGCTGAGTAGTACTTCATTGTGTATATGTACCACATTTTCTTTATCCATTCTTTGGTTGAGGGGCATCTATGTTGTTTCCAGGTTCTGGTTATTATGAATAATGCTGATATGAACATAGTTGAGCAAGTGTCCTTTTGGTATGATTATGCATCCCTTGGGTATATGCCCAAGAGTGGTATCCCTGGATTTTGAGGCTACCTCAGTTCTTAATGTTACTAATTATTTGTTCTGTAGTATGGGGTGTGTGTGTCAAACCCATGGACCCACACATACGAGGCCAGTGCTTTACAAACCATGTACCTCATTATTCTTGCTAGCAATTGTTGAAGTTTTTGCTCACAAACCTTCTGTCTGCCTCCTGTATCTACAGTGGAAGCACCAGCCTATGTATCCCTGTAATCAGGAGAAAGTAGAGCACACACAGAGAAGGCAGACAACCCTTCCTGTACAATCCCCATACAATGAGGATACAGAGTGGAAATGGGGAAAGCTCTGAGGAGGATGGAAATGACATTTAAACAGGAAAATTCCTGTTCTTCATGTAGGGAATGGGGCCAGGCTGAAGAGATTGCTCAGTACTTAAGAGTACTTGTGGCTCTTAACCAAGGACCTAGGTTCAATTCACAGCACCCACATGGTGGCTCACAGCTGCTCCTGACTTCAGATCTAGGGATCCAATACCTTCTTTTGCCCTCCAGGTGCACCAGGCATGCATGTGGTGCATAAACATACATACAGACAAAAAAAAATACACCTTAAAATTTTTAAATGAAGGGAAAGGGTGTAATTATTAAAGAAAGTGAAGAAAGAGAAGAAACAAGTTGTTCTGGAAAGGAAAACCTACTTATTCCCATCTCTCTTTCATTCCAGATTGGCCTCTTACTCCTTCCAGAAATCAGAAGGTCCAGCCTGGGGAGACAGCGCCATGCTTAAGGAGCTTAAGGAGATCTGGAATCAGGAACCAGGAATGCATGTTAGCATGGAAGGCTGCTTGTAATTAAGTATGGGAATCCAGAGAAAGTTCCTTTGTAATGTTGGGGGATCTATCTTCGATGTACAGGCCTAGAGTCTCTGGCATAATTTTCAATGAAGCAGGAAATTTGAAGGACTGTTCTGCCTAATGGCAAAGTTTGTCAGTCACTTTCCTTTGTGTCCTGCAAAATGTATGGCAGATTTGTCTGCAAAACAGGAACATGAAGGATCATCCCACCTTGTTTTGGCAAAGTTCAGTGGTTACTATCCTATGGGTCCTGCATGTCCAGTTTATACAACATACTGTAAGGTAGTCCAGCCAAGAGCAGTTTCTTACCCAAGTGACTAATCTTTTCCATATTGTAAGGAAGTTCCATAAACAAGGTTCTTTGATGGCCATCATCCTCTTGCTGCCAGGAGCAGACGTGTCTCATTGTCCAGAAAAGTCTAAGTTCTTTTTTTTTTTTTTTTTTTTTTTTTGTTTTTTTTTGGTTTTTCGAGACAGAGTTTCTCTGTGTAGCTTTGCGCCTTTCCTGGAACTCACTTGGTAGCCCAGGCTGGCCTCGAACTCACAGAGATCCGCCTGCCTCTGCCTCCCGAGTGCTGGGATTAAAGGCGTGCGCCACCACCGCCTGGCCTAAGTTCTTAAAACACTTTAAGTGCCAAATTTTGTAGGTCTTTGAAGTGTTTGAAGATTACCTACCTACTTGAAATATATCTTTGTATACCTAGAAAGTAATATGACTGGAAGTTTGATTATCATAGATGACTATTAATCTGCATTATATGATACATTACAATTTTAACTGAGTTGCATAAGCATAACATAAACAAGAGTAGAAATATACATATTAAAAATTGACCTTAAATTTGTATTAATAATCCAAAAACCACATCAATGTAAAGTATTTTGAGGTTAACAGTTGCTTGTTTTAGAGTAAAGTAAATGTGCTAGAGGTCTCAGAATTTCATAAAAAACATCATGTCAATAGTAAGGGTATAAAAAATGATTTTTTCCATAATCTGGCAATAAGCCAAAGAAATTATAAGGAAATGTCCTACTTCTTCTTTTTACGATCAGACTCCATTACCAGCAGGATGTAACCCAAAGGGTACTCAAAGCAATGAAATCTGGCAGATGGATGTGTTTCACTTTGCAGAATTTGGAAAATTGAAATATATACACCACACCATTGTTACCTATTCAGGTTTTCAATGGGCAACTGCTCTGAGTTCAGAAAAGGCTGATTCTGAAAATCACACATTTGCTAGAAGTTATGGCCATCATGGGTATACCTGCACAAATTAAAACTAACAATGCTCTAGCATATGTCTCTGGTAAAATGAAACAGTTATTTCCTTATTACAATATAAAGCATATTACAGGTATACCACATAATCCTAAAGTCCAAGCAGTTATAGAAAGATCAAATCGAACTCTAAAGGATATGCTAAATAAACAGAAATGGGTAATAAAAACCCTCAGAAATAGATTACATAATGCTCTATCAACTTTGAATTGTCTCAATGCTGAGAAAGGAACAACAGCTGAGGAGAGACACTGGATAATAGAAAAAAAAAACTACAGAATTAAATCAGCCTATATACTTTAAAGATGTGTTCACCTCAGAATGGAAACCAGGATATGTATTATGCTGGGGACAAGGTTTTGCTTTTGTTTCTTCAGGAGAAGGAAATCTATGGATACCTTCAAAACTGATAAAATTTCAATTTGAATGAGAGAGACCTCTTAATTGGAAGAGGTGATAATTCATCAACCAGCATGACCATCCAATTAAAATTAAATTATACCACTAATAAATGCTTTTCATATAATCAGATATAACTTGCTAAAAGGGAACCTCCCCAAAGCTAGGTTTGGGGAAGGGTTTTTGGTTTTGTCTTTCAGGAGAATGAAGGCTAAGGAATCTGAAGAACACTGGACAAATGAGACATCTGAAGAAAAAGTACATATCATCCAGAAAAAATGTCCAAGGAGAAAGAGTAAATTGGCCTACTGGCATATCACATAAAATTTCATAAGTCTTCCTAAATGTTTCTGCTCTTCTCTAGAGACACTTAACACAAATGGTCTTTATGTAGTCCCAGTTCAATTAAAAATTAAAGCTGGCTTTGGAACTGGAGAATGGCTCTCTCCTTCTCTAAACCCAAGCATGCTTGTTAAAAGAAAATACAAAATCTCTGTATCATGTCAGAAGCGCCATCTGATATGGGGCAGAAGAAAACCAAAATTAAGGGACTATTCTATTGCACTAACCTCATAATTCTTTGGTTCTATTTTGATTCTTTAAAACTTTTCTTAAGGTATGAATTTTATATCAAAATTTATGAGATTTATATATATATTTCAACTTTTTCATGATAGTAATGGACATATAGAGCACTAATTAATTCTCGAAAAAAGGCTTCTTCTAGCTGCCTGTACATGTTTTTGTGTTTTAGTCTCTATCAGTTTTCTGCAGGGAATCATGACCACACCTAACAGCAAATTTGAAGCCTCCAAAACGATGATGGGGCCCCACAACAACGATTCCATCAGGATGATGGCAATACCAATAAGCAGACAAACACCACCCAAAGATTGGACTACAAACTACGCAGGCCAATTTCAAGACGGCTAGCTGAGATGTTCCAGCTTCACAGATTACTGGAGCAAAGACTTGAGATAAGCCCTACACTTCTGCATTATGCTGAGACTGGGCAACAAATGATACAGCTACCTCTCTCAGGACTTGATAATTAACCCAAATTTTTTCTTTTCTTTTGATCAAAGATGCCTCCACCCCAAAACAGCAGAAAGTAATTTTAAAAACACAACACCCACATTCCCAAGAGGGTGGGGTGGGTGGTTTTTGGTCTTTCAGTTTTGGACAACTGTCACTGTTTAGGATGGTTGGTTACAAGTTGTTGTTGTTAATGGTGAGGAAAAAGACTAAACAAAGGAGATCAGATTTAAGGTTCTTGTTTGAAAAAAAAGAAAAAGTGAAAAGAGGATATAGATAAGAGGTCAATTATTGAATCTACTCTGAAAAAAAGGTAGAAATGATAGAATTAAGGTAGATTATTGTATCTACTCTGAAAAGAAAAAAACAGAGGATATAGATATGATATAGATAAAAAAGTCGATTATAGAATCTACTTTTTTTTTTGTTTTTTCGAGACAGGGTTTCTCTGTGTAGCTTTGCGCCTTTCCTAGATCTCGCTCTGTAGACCAGGCTGGCCTCAAACTCACAAAGATCCATCTGCCTCTGCCTCCTGAGTGCTGGAATTAAAGGCGTGCGCCACTGCCCAGCTGAATCTACTTTTTGAAGGCAACTACTAGTTTTAAATATTTTACATTGGATTGGATTCTTGTATATTGCATACAAATTATGTATATTGATACCAATTTGAGATTGATTTTGTTAGAAAATACTGCATGTATATTTCTAATCTTGTTCAAGATATTGTACCTATACAGTTCATTTAACAATGTAATGCAATTTGCCAATCTTTGAAAGTTATTATTACCAACTATTTTGGATATAGAGAAATGTAAGGTAGTATTTAGTCACTAAAATCGAACTTGTAGTCATATTAGGTATGTTTTCAAGGCTAAGCAGAAATATATTTTAGATAGGTCATCTTCAAACACTTCAGAGATCTACATTTAAGATGTTTTAATAACATAGACTTTTTTTCTTTGTTTTATGACTATGAGACATGTCTGCTCCTGGCAGCACCCATCTACTTCAGAGAAAATGATAGGCATTGAAGAAACGTCACATGGAGTTAACTTTCATTGTGGCATGTTAGCCACTGGGCAAGAAAGTGCCCTCACATTGACTGCTGACAGTATGCTATCCAAAATGGACGAGCAGGATACAAAACAAAGGACTGCCGATCCTTGCTAAGACAAGGTAGGAAGGCTCTTTAGAAAATCTTACTTCACAGAAAAGTCTGTTAGATATGCTAAGCCTGTAGGCCAAAGATGATGCCCCAATATTGCAGAGAAACCTCGGGTGATTGTCCAGGTAGCTGGCTGTTTTCTGTCATAACTCACATTTTTTGGAAGTCGCTTGTTTGCACTTCCTGTTTTACTAGGTAATATTATTTCCTTCTTGGGTCTCTGAGGGAGTTGAAGATTAGATAGTTATAGTTATAGTTTTCATTGTTAACAATTCAGAACAGAAACTCACTAAGAGGTGTAAAGTGTATAAACTTTAAAGACATTATAAGATTGTTTTCTGTGGGTAATACAAAGTAGGATAGAAAGTGAATTAGGTACATTTTGGACTCAGCAAAATAGGATAGATAATGTAGTATTTTCACTGAATTTGTCAAATGCAAATGGACTATACATTGTTGATGTATTTATTGCTTATATATTGTGTACAGTTATTGTACTTACTATATATAGTTTTTCTTATATTAGTTACAACTTTTTTTAATTTAGACAAAAAAGGGGAAAATGTGGTGATATTTTATCTGTGTCCCCCAGTAAGGTTTATCTGAGAATCAGAGAAAAAAACCAGCCATTATAGTAAACATAGAGGCTCATGCCTTTAATCCTATCACCTAGGAGGTACCAATTCGTGTGGATCTCTGTGAGTTCAAAGACACACTGGGAACAGAGCCAGGCGTGGTGGCACATGCCATAAATTCCAACACTAGTTAACCATAAAGGTCTGGAGGTCTGTACAGACAGACGGGAAGTGACAGAGCTGGGCAGGAAGAGAAAGTGATGTAGCTGGGCAGAGAGAAAATGAGATGGCAGAACAGAGAGGCATACAGGTGTGGGTATACAGGAAGTAGGTCTCTTTGGTGGAGGATCTCCAAGCAGGTAAGAACATGGCTGGCTTCTTCCTGCTTTTCTGATTTCTCAGCTTTTCACCCCAATATCTGGCTCCAGGCTTTTTATTAATAAGGATTTGTTACATTTTTTAAACTCTATTTTTTAAAGGACTTTCTTTATCCTTTTGCTTCTCTCAAGCCTACATATATATTTAATCATCTTATAACCTGTTTTTTTCCATCTGACTCTTTATTGTGTATCTGTAATCTTTTTCTGAGCAGGTGAGTTTTTAAATTGCTAAACTGCATCGCTGGGAAGAAAGCGTGGCTTTGGTGACTGGCACTTCTCTGCTTGGCTTTTCAACACCGCATACATACTAATGAGTTGCACTTACCACCCTGATTCTGGGAAGCAGTATTAAGTAGCATGTAGCTGTGTTTTTAAGCCTACAGCTGTGTTCTCAATCTTACAGTCAGCAGCTGAGTGAAGCCACTTATTACCACAGCCCATAGGAAAGACTGCAGAAATCCGACATGCTGCATAACTCATGGTGGCTGGCAGCCAGCTCCACCTCGCAGACAGCTGTCCAGAGACGTATCTCTGCACTGCTACTAGCATGAGACTCTGAGACTAGGAAGACCAGTGTGGCTCCATTACTGTGCATTCAGAACCTTTTTTAAGCTTCCTCAGTTCTATGTGGATCAATGCATGACAGTCAGAAGAATTTCTATGTCCCACAGTCACTTGGTCCCATAAATACACAGAGACTTATATTACAAACTATTTGGTCTTTGGCTCAGGCTTATTGTTTACTAGCTATTTTATCTTAAATTAACCAAATTCTACTAATATAAGTATTGCCTCGGGTCTCATGGCTTTACCTGTTTCATTACATCTTGCTCAATGTCTCTCCTGACTCTACCTTCCTTCGTTCTGTATCATTTGGATTTCCCACCTGGCTATATCCTGTCTTGCCATAGGCCAAAGCAGCTTTTTTATTTATTTTTTATTTATTTATTTTTTTTGGTTTTTCGAGACAGGGTTTCTCTGTGTAGCTTTGCGCCTTTCCTGGAGCTCACTTGGTAGCCCAGGCTGGCCTCGAACTCACAGAGATCCGCCTGCCTCTGCCTCCCGAGTGCTGGGATTAAAGGCGTGTACCACCAACGCCCGGCCTAGCAGCTTTTTTATTAAGCAACAGTAGCAACACATTCACAGCATAGAGAAAGACCATCCCACAGCAGGTTATGAAGGTATATTCAGAGTAACAAAAATTAACTTAGAGATGTATGTCTACAATTGTAAAATCTGAATCTTTTTGTACTACTAATTTGTTGTAAACAGTTAAAGATAATTAAGGCATAAAAATTAATGGTCAATCACCTTATAAATAAAAAATTTAAAGTGCTCAAAACTAAGACTGTAGTCACAATAAATAAAAATATGACTCATTTTAAAAAAATCTTTGACCATCTATGCATGTTATCAAGGTTGAGCCTAAAACACATAACTAAAAACAAAGTTTGCTTAAACTAAGATTCATTTAATAGATGGTTCTATTGTTAAATTACACATCGACTCAATAATACACTAACAACATTAGGAAAGTAAGAATATTTTTGTCTTTTATTACTAAAACTTGATTTTTAAATTTATATTTTTGTACAACATAACAAATTAAAAAATAACAATGTACACAGTCTTACAATAAATTCAAGAAGAAAAATAAGAGTAAATTAAAATCAGAAGGTGTTTTAAATCCTTCTTCTGCATAATATGATTGCCAAAAAATACAAATACAATGTTATGTTTATCAAATTTCTGTGAAGGCCAAAGGGAGTTAAACCAAAATTACAGTAAATAAAATTAAATTATTTAAAAAAATTTTCCCTAAAATTATTTTGGTACAGCCTACAAATCTGTTACATAACACTGCCTACAAAATGTTCTAAAAACGAAAGCCTTCAAACAAGTTCTTCCTCTGTGGAACTGTAACAATTAATTATTACTCAGACATTTTAATTTTCATTTACAATATCAATTGGATTTGAAATTTCATGGTTACATGGAAAAACTCAATTGTTTTATCCTTCAGGATTCTCTGTGATTATTGCTCAGGTACTTCTAAATATCCTGTTACCTAATAAAAGTCTTAAATTAAAATTGCTCTAAATTTTAAAGATCTTAAATCTTATAGCCTTAAGTTTAAATCTTTGAAAATGTAATGTCCATTGTTAATTAAATAGGCTTTGTCTTTTAATTTTATACTTATCCTTAGTCTGAGAAATGATCAGACACTGACAACATAAGTAACAAAAAAAAAAAAGTACCAGATGGCTCCTGATGTTCGCATCCAACTGGGACATCTAAAAGCCACAGGACAAATGAAACATCTAAAGGCAAATGACAAATCCATCAATAGGAGAAGCCCCAAGAAAAAGAGTAATTGATAACTTGGAAAAGATCAAATACCTAATTCATCAAGCTGAGACTGGGAAAACAAGGGCACAATATGGTGACCTAAAAATCATGCTGTTATATCTACTGACTATATTGCATATTAATTCTTGGCTTGCCAATGCAGAATCAATATACCTATGGTCAGAGGGGGTAAAAGCCACAAATGTGATAGGAGATAGCATATTGTTTTGTTATGCCAAGGATTATTTTCATCCTGTAGGACCAATTGTCTGGATAAACGATGGGGTAAAAATATTTAATCATATGAATGGGGGATTGTGGTATTCCCCAAAATATTGTGTACCCTAATAAATTTATCTGGGGTCAGAGAACAGACAGCCACTAGATACAAAGGCTAGAAAATGGTGGCACTCACACCTTTAATCCTAGCACTCCAAAGGTAGAAATCCCTCTGGATCTCTGTGAGTTCAAGGCCACATTGGAAATGGCCAGGCATGGTGACACATGCCTTTAATCCCAGAAAGTGAGCCTTTAATCCCAGGGAGTGAAGGTAGAAGGCAGAAAGGTATATAAGACGTGAGGACCAAAAGCTAGAGGCATTTGGCCGGTTAAGCATTTGGCTGGTTAAGCATTTGGCTGGTTAAGCATTCAGGCTTTCAAGAAGCACAGTTCAGCTGAGAGCCATTCGGATATGAGGACACAGAGGCTTCCATTCTGAGGAAACAAGACCAGTTGAGAAGTTGGCCAGGTGAGGTTAGCTGTGGCTTGTTCTGTCTCTCTGACCATCTAGCATTTCACCCCAATAACTGGCTCTGGGTTTGTTTTATTAATAAAGACCTTTTAAGATTCATGCTACAGGGGATATTTTGGTTGAATAAACCAACAGATCAATCCAAACACAAAAATACAGATTTCAGCATAATCAAATATTCTTTAGAAAACTTTGACAATGGGAACTATAGTTGTAGAAAGACAAAAAAGGGAATGCCTGATGTACTGCTTATCAAAGTTGATATAATTCTACCTAAAATAATGCTATCGATTGTCAATGGTCTAGAAAATAACCTATGGCTTCATCTGGCACATGGAAGTCAACAAGAACAATCTTTTTTGTATCAAAGGAGACCAATATATTCCTGAGATTTGAAAAGAAACATGTATGACATAGGAGTCACTCAGAAACATTATTCACAACTAATAGGGAATAATATTGAATCCACTGGCACCCATATTCACAAGGCTGCACCTGATAACACTATCAATGGTGTTTTTTTCTATCAAGCTGTTTATGCTTTGAATGTACATATATCCACCCTTATTGTACCTCTGGTAAACAACTGCCTTTAGGATGGACCATTTTTTGTGAAAATAGTACTTATACTGCCCTTCCTGTGAGATATAAAGGCTTATAAGGAATAGGGCATATTACACCCATTTTAATCAGTAAATCCCTATAACCCATCAATAGAACTGGGAGAACAATCTTTAAAAATAGTGATGATTCTTTACATTCATTAGATCCTGTAATTATTGAAGCCACTTCAGCTCTTTTATTGCCTATTCCAGAATCAATTATTGGAATACAAAGAGAAGTATCTAAATTGGCCTGTATAATTACTAAAACTACTAATATAACTGCAAAAATATTAGTAAAAAATCAACCAAGAGACAGTTGAGGGCTGGAGAGATGGCTCAGAGGTTAAGAGCACTGGCTGCTCTTCCAAAGGTCCTGAGTTCAATTCCCAGCAACCACATGGTGGCTCACAACCATCTGTAATGAGATCTGGTGCCCTCTTCTGGCCTGCAGGGATACATGCAGGCAGAGCACTGTATGCATAATAAATAAACTTTAAAAAAAAAAGAGAGAGAGACAGTTGAACTGAGGACCACAGTATTACAATATAGAGCTATAGATTATTTGTTCCTCAAGCATAATCTTGGTTGTCAACAATTATCTGGCATATGTTGGTTTAATGTATCAGATTTTTCTTGTACTATTGATGGTCAAATTAATACTTTGTACAAGGATATAGATAATATCTCTCAAGTAACCTTTATGAGCCCTTCGTGGCTAAGAAACTTTTATTCTTTCCTTGGTCCTCTGTTAGCTACTCTTATAATTCTCTTATGTTTGCCTGTATTGATTACACTAGCCATAATCAATACATTCAACCAGGGCCTCTATTATGGCTGCTATTATTTCTTTTAAAACTTAGAAATGGGGAGATGTAGAGAGCATAGAGCCTGGTGCACACAGAAAAGTACTGGAGAACCCATGAAAATTCAACATGCAGCTTACCTCTTCAATGGAATGAGGTACAAAGCTGCTCTTCCTGGAATACTAGGAATGATGTTGTTGTTTTAAAACCTGGTTACCCTTTGGCATCTTATGGGACAGGCTCTGTCTTATCTCCCAAAATTTGTTTTTACTTATCTGTAGTAGCACAAGCCCATAGGGTCAGGGAAACTGGCTCAATCCAGTTGCCAAGGCACACATGTAACATACTTTCTTATGAGCCAACCTGGAGTATGCCGGAGGGCCTAGCAAAAGATACTATCAGAGTTACTGGTTACTGCCAGAGTTCCTGATTATGCCCAGCCAATGAGGGATGACCATGCAATGTGACCAGATTGGGACACAGCTTGGGTGCTGGGGGGAGAGAATTTAAGGCCTTCCCCATTATTGAATAAACAAGCCTGCTATTTGCCTTCAAATGAGTCCCAGTGTCTATGTTGCCTTCTCATTCCCTCCCTCGAGGGAGCAGTTAGGATCGAGCAAAAACTGGCACCCAACATGGGGCTTCTGTTACTTTCTCTTTCCCAGTGCAGATTCTGGTCATCTCCCTCTCTTAAATCATGGTGCTTGACAGAGCCCCCAAGATGGTGTGTTTTGGTGAAAGGCCCCTCAGTGTTATGTTCTTTTGGTTTCTTCAGCAGGTAAGTGTTGGGACCCATATTTCTTTCCTTCTTTTGTGTTGTCTGTCATGCATGTTTGTCTACATTAAGAAGACACTTTTTTTGTCTTGGTTCACCGTGTACCTCCACATAAGGAATGATACCCCAGGAGGTGGAACCAAGTCTCGGCAACCAAACACCATTCCTCACCCAGAGATACCTTGTGGTTGTGGCCTAAAAAAACACAGAAGTCACACACTAAGCACAAGACATAAGGGTCCAATACAAATTTTCAGAACTGTTGATGGTCATCTTGTCTCTGACTGCTGTTTGCTTGCTGTTTCCCTCTAAAAGATGGGTAATCTTTACATCACTCCCACCACTTCCATGTCAGATATCTCTACAATATCTGATGATGGGGAGACAGTCAGTTTGGGCCCCTCGAAGTCTGTCAAGGGGAATGCAGCTGTCATTACGTCATGTGGTACTGCTCCCTCAACTCTACCACCAACATGGGCAGCTATGCCTCCAACAAGGTATTCTTGGGGCAATCTGTACCAATACCCACCTGCTTCAGGAGGTGACTACTCTCCCATGTCACCAGGCATCTTACAACCCTCACAGCCTGTGCCACTGTCAGTCCATAGGCCCATAAAAGACTTCCCACTGTGGACAGCTAACACACAAAATTTTCCAATTAAATCAGATAAGTACAGAGATTATGGCCTTTGACTATTTTTTGAAAAGGTTTGGCATGATATAAAAAGGCTGTTTGATTCCTCCTGGATTTTTACTTATGTTTTGATTGGCTGGGTGGTGCTTTTAATCTTTCTCTTTTTTAAGTGTCTCCTACAGCACATCTGGCAACAGGTGGCCACTAAGGCGACTCTACAGGTGTTACTATCTCTTAGACATCCAACTCATAGCTCTCCACAGGATTTTATGCATGCCTGGCTTTCTGAAATTCATAAGGCTACTGACTGACCAACCCCACCTGGGGTGACTACCCACGGATGATCTTCGAGGGCTGATAGTCAAGGATGGATAAGAGCTTGTTTGGCAAGCCAACCTAAGAGTAGACACAGTCCAGCTGGTAAGCCCCCTTAGGCAGGGTCAACAAGGCCGGAGTATAAAACTCCAACTCCCACTGAGCGCCCACATAATAAAATGAAAGGGTGAATATGATGAATTAGGACAGGCCTATAGGGTTAAGAAAAATGGCTCAAACCAGTTCCCAAGGCATGCACATAATGTACTTCCTTATGAGCCAACCTGGAATCTGCCTGAGGGCCTAGCAACAGGCTCTGTCAGAGTTCTTGGTTGCTGACAGAGTTCCTGATCATGCCCAGCCAATGACAGATGACCACACAATGCCACCAGAACGGGATATGCTTGGCTACCAGGAAGAGGGTATATAAGCCCTTCCCCATTATTGAATGAGTCTACGGTGTGTCTTCAACTGAGTCCTGCTATGTGTGTTGTTGATACCATGCCTTCTCACCCCCTCCCCTGAGGGAGACATTATTCAAGACCATTTTTTGTAATCTTGAACATTGTTTTTAGGCCATAAAAGCCTAAATGACTTCTATGTTATCTTAGGGCCACGCCAATCCTACCACCCACAGCCATTATGTTTACCTCAAGGAAATTTCCTAGACCCTAAATCTTGGGCACTATCTCTGAGTATATGTATGTATATATATATAAAATGTTGCTATATTATGTTTAAGAGAATATTCTGGCAACCAGAAGATTAATGAAAAAAAAATCAGGAAAAGGCCCAGTTCCTAAGATCAGAACCTTAGCAATAATGGTTATATATATATAACCATACATATGTGTGTGTGTGTGTGTGTGTGTGTGTGTGTGTGTGTGTGTGTGTGT